>OMLP01029346.1:17408-49790 GCA_900302685.1 Spondyliosoma cantharus | reverse complement strand
CTTTTCAATTGCTCAAAAGCAAGATTGCACCCAAACAAAATAAATCATAGTAAAATTTAGAGTTTTTCTTTTTTTTTTTTTAACAATTCAAAATCATAGAAAAGTTTAAACAATAAAAAAGTGAAGTGATTTTCAAGGTTTTTAACTCAATATCGTAAAACACTATCTAAAATACCCAAAGGTTACCTGCACAGTGAATCTACCTGCAAACCCGATCAAGCAGATGAACCATCTGACTAATAGCCAGCAACAAAGGATCGAAAGTATTTTACAGGTACCATTTTACAGGAGTATTGCTTCAGTCGAGAGAACGTCCTGTGACAACCTAATCAGTATTTTTTTTTTTTTTATGAGCCACATTCCTTTTGCAAAAGGAATGCCAACCGAGTGACCTCAATAAGACGAGCTGTGGGCAGAACCCTGCACTGAAGTAACCCATCAGGCCTTAGATTCCCTCAGTCTATTGGTCCGACTCCACTGGCCCCTCCTGTGAGACCATGCGGTCTCGACTGTTCTCTTTACCTCATTTTGCTACCTGTCGTGATGACCCTGTTGATCAACAGACAGGAGTGTAGCGCCACTGATAATACACCGAGGTGTACGGCTGTGGAGCTGTAATAACTCCCGCTAGACCAATAAAAGCTCCATTATGATGAAGATTAGATTAAAAAGAAATGTCAGTGACGTCTGAACAAAGTGTGGTTAATGATCGTCTTTACAGGGTTGCAAAGAAATAGTAATAACCTTGTTGTAAACAATTGCACGGCTGCCAGGTTTTTGCACAACTGACATATAAACAGTCGGGCGTGCAACACCGCAATATCAGGACGGAAAAGTCTGACTAAGCGACTGCAAAAAGATACAAACTATTTTACCATCTGACACCACAGCACGGCTCCAACAAAACATCCCCTCGGTGCACAGGTTCTGACAGACAGAGCTCCTTCACATGAACTTCAGACGGCTTTTCGGCCTCCACCGCCTCTGATGAAATGGCTCTCGCATTCCTGGCGAGGGTGAGTCAGATAAAGAAACAGTATGGAACACACGAAGGTTTCTGTTCAGTCAGTCAGGGACAACCTTTAACTCACACTGCACAGTTACATCCTTTATATGAAGAGTGGATATATGTAGTTTCATTTCACATGGAGGTTTAGTTCTTTGGTCAGGATTAAAGACTTTTTAATTATATGTAGCCTAAAATTACTGAGGTGTATCAGTATGAACTACTCAGCAGACAGGAGTCTTTCATAACAGTGTTGCAGATCCACCTTTTTTATATTTTTATCTGTCGTGAAATATCTTTATCAGACGCAACGTTTTTTACACAAGGGAAGACATAACTTTCACTCCCTCTTCATTTCCTTGCTGTTGTCGACTACAAACTTAGATACGTTTTACGTCAATTGTTGCACATTTTTGTGAATAACTGTCATTCAAATTAACACAAAAACACGAGTGTCGTCCACCATTTACTGCTACATCCTCATATAGAGTGACCTCTCAGCACCTCCAGTTGTGACTGACCTCCAGGGTCCCCTGATTTATGCTCATCATAAAGTGTCACCAATTCATTTCGATCAGGATAAGTTGTCAAACCGTTGCAGGCTTCCAAAAATACACAAACGACTTACTTTCAAAGCAAATTAAACAACAAAGAAAATGCTGCATCGTTTTAAAAGTTTAAAGCATTTCACCGCCGCGGTGACTAATGTCACTCAGTAGGAATACATGTTGATCTAGGAGGTTCGTGAATCGACTTTCCTGCTGAGCATCGCTCACAGCCTTTCTCCACCTTTGGTGCAAACACAACTTGTGTTTTCCTTTTAGTATAATTAACATGTCAGCGCAGGGAGCGGGCCATTAATCTACTCTGTTATGTAAGCCAGTTAAAAGAAATATAATTTACAATGTCGTGTTTATAATTCTATAATTTTGAAGAAACACGGACTGTGTGTGTAGTGTTTGATACAGTATGTTACAGACATCGAAGACAAGGAATTGCAAAATATCCAAGTAACATCCGGATGTTACTTGGATAAGAAGAATTATATGCTTGCTAGAGAAAAAGGACACCAACAATTATTAGATGTATTCCTATCATGAGCATATTGCTGTAAATGTTAAGTCAAACCAGTGAACCTAATACAGTATGTAGGCCCCACATTAAATGTAATATCATTCACCACCAGCGCACAGTATACCTTCGACCTCACCACAGCTCTCAGACAATAATTACAGCCTTTTCGTGTTTCATGTGTTTTACATTTCCTCTTTCGGGTGACAGTGCAATGAAGCATTCCTCCACAAGTCCCACAAAGTTTATTCAAGTGCGGTTTGGAGGCTGAAGCTATTATCTGCTGATCAGACAATAGAGGAAAAACTCACAGAGAGCGGTGGCAAGAGTGGCACTTAGCAGCAGTCAGCCAAGTCAGACCCAGTGTGGGTAATCAGTGACAACTGCATGCATTTAACATTGAGTTTATAGTTATTGTAGTACATTTACTGAAATACTGTACTTAAGAAGAATTTTGAGGTATTTGCACTTTACTTGAGTTGAGGGATTTCCATTTTCGTCTACTTTATACTTTTACCACGCTACATTTGAAGACAAGTAGTGCACTTTGTTCTCCATTTGTCCTTCCTCATCATAAGAAACAAGTTATCCTGAACCATATTCATGTTTACTGTTTAGTAAAGTAAGGAGAAGTAGTATAAAGAGCTGTAATGGATGCTCAGCCTAAACAAGCACAGGACTTTTATTTTGGAGTCCAAAGTCAACGGTGAGTTCATTTAATATACTAATGTAGTGAAGTTACATCACAAGCATTAGAGCAAGCATGTCATGTAACGTAGGTATATTTGTAACTAAAGCTAAAGAAGTAATACACTGTACATTTTCAGGAAAGTAAAGTAGATTATTGAGCTTAAGCTGCATGAGCTAACAGGATGTTACAACTTAACATTTTTAGTCTACTTTACTGGGTAATTTTGAGTTAATCTGTTCCTTCAGTTTTTTTAAGTAAAGTTTTTTTAAGCATGGTTGGGGTCGCAATTGTATAATAAACAAACAAAAAAAGCCCCACTGATTCCAGAAATCGGTGGACTTATACAGTATGCATACAGATAAATAAATTGCTTTTACTTGTACTTGTGATTCTTAAGCACATCTATTGTCAAAAAATCCATTCAGTATCAGATTCTTGAAGACTTTGACTCAAGTACTATTTGTGTGGGTGACCAACTAATCATATCTTTATTCTAAGGGGCAATATGTAAGAATTGGTCCCCTACTCAAAACAAGTAGGGGGCAGCATATCACAAGAGTCACCACCACCTGCTGCTAACTGTAGCTAGTAAGCCGTAAGCTAGTTAGCTCAATTAACCGTGCAGCTAGCAGTTCAGAGTGGGAGGCTTGAGGACCAGGGGGAGTGTTAGTGTTTACACCGCTGACATCAGGAGCTGTGGAGCAAGATGTGATGTGGCTAACCGGTTAACATGTAGCCCCAGCCTCTGCAAGTACAATACATTGGCGTCAAAACTGTTATTTCTTCGTTTTCTGTTGATCATTTTGGCTCATGTACTAAAATTCGACCATATGCCACCTTTAAAGTTGTAGTCTGGCAGCCCCTTTGAAGAAAAGATGGAGGATAGTTTTTATTTGGAGGGCCTTCAGACTATACAGAGCAGCGTCTTTCCTCATGCTGTGAGAACCCCTCACCAACACTCATTGTGGGAAAATAAACACAGGCAAATAAGTCGAATACGTGCTATCATCAGAGGACAGTTCGGTAATGCAGTATGCATCTCATGACTCAGTCAGCCACAGGTTTCAACAGCCTTTGATCCACACATACAGTCTCACCCGGCACTCACATACAAGACGGGTGTCCTGAGGATATACTGTGGCTTCCTTTGTGGCAGCACTCTCATTTAGACCCGTGTTTAGGGGGAAAAATAAAATTCACCCGTCACACATTTAACCCACTGACAGTTTCCTGCCGCAAATCCTTCCTGTCACACATGATGTTGAGAAAATAACTAATTTCCCCCACACAGCGGTTCGTTGCATTTACGCCACATGTGACTCAGTAGATATACTATTACTCAGACACTATAATTAAACCCGTGTAATGTATGTACACACCCTTCCACATGCCTTTACAGTATGTGTGTGCATTTAAAATTCCTCACCTGTGAACTCTGATTGTCAGGAGGGGAAAGCACCGAGATACTTTTTTTAATCCAATCAGAGATGTTTTGTTTATGGGTAGAAGAAAAAAACATACATTTGTAAACATATATAACAAAAGAAGTGAAGAAATGACACATACACACAACCCAAAATGGCACACAGATTCACACAGACATGTCAACTGTTCAGCTTTTTCCTTTTCTGATATTCGTCCTCCAGACAGTAGCACTGTGGGCAGGAGGCCAACAATCTCAGACACAGACGGTATTAGGCTGCTGTCTAAGCTAATACTCAGACGACACATCCTCCAGACCACGAGTGATTCATCACGGGGCTGTCTCACAGACTCTTTAGTGTATGGAGCATTTTTTTTTATTTTTTTACATAACCAAGATGCATAATTACAATCAACCAGGCTTGCACGCTTCATACTGAGATTTTAATGCTTGAACATCGTCGTGAACATCAGTTTGTCCCCTGGAGCACAATAAACACTTTGTAAAAAAGAGAATCAGACGAAGTTATCATTCCGACTTCTAGATTGGACAAAATGTATCTCGTGAGGGAGGAAGACTGATAGCGGACACCTGGCCGGATAGACAAAGTCAGCACACGATTATCAGGAGGAACGTTTGCTGCACAATCTAATATACAGAGCGGGGCTATGCGACTGTGATGTGGGTGGACGTTAATAAAAAAAACTGGAAAGAGAAGACGGAAAATAGGAACTGGCAGCAACAATGCCAGTGAGATTTATGGGTAATTATTAAAAACATAAAGGGGATGCCAATATGTCATTTCAAATAATTATGGAAAAAAATGGAAAAATAAAATAAAAGTCGGCCTGTTTTTCCGACAGCAGAACTGCACCTGATTGTGCTAATTGTCTGGCTTTTGATGCTAATTCAGCCCCTGTCACAACTGAGTACGGTCACAAAGCATATTTCATTATTAGGGTGAAAGGTCAGATAAAACATTCTGCTCCTTTGTGGCGTTCTTTTTTTTTTCCAGGGGGAAATATCCCCGTCTGACCTTAAAACACATCTACTTCCCATTCTCCCCCTCACACCCGATGCACCCTCCCACTCATTTGACCTCTGACAACTGGGGCCCCCCAGTGCCACAGCCTATTGATTCCTCGGCATTGAACTTGAATCTTGGGGCCACGGAGACTACAATCAAAGAGGCATTGTCTCTTTCCAAGACAGATTGCAGTCCAAACAATACTTGTTCACTTTCCCTCATTTCTTCCATTCACAGAATGAACCACTTATCCTCAGCTGTCCTGGACTTTTTGACCATTCAGTTCATGTGGAATGCATGCATTTCCTGTGTATAGAAGATGTCCTATTTACTCTGACGGATCACCGGATGATAACAATCTTCATACGCCCCTCGGTGTAACCCGACCAGTGTCGGTGGCAGGAAGTCGGAGAGGTCCCCCGAATCTACTTACATCTATATTAGAGTATAAGCAGTGCTGTAAAAAGTACCCAAAAAAATCTTTAGGTATCAAAAGTACAACTAAGTAAATTCTATACACGTATATTCACATATATGAGGATACTTTATAGCACGGGTTGACTGATTTGCAGATCTGATATTCATCATTTTCAGTGTTAGTGTTTTTTTAATCAGATTGCTGATAAAATAAATCATTAAATTTTTTTTTTTTTCATTTTTTTTAAATGTGCTACTTTGGCTCTAATGAAGCATGTAATATTCAAAGTAACTGGAAACTAAAGTTATCAAATGAAGAAGTGGAGTAAAAAGTATAATATTTGTCTCCAAAATATAGTGGAGTGGAAGTATAAAGTAGCAGAAAATGCGAGTAACAAGTATCTCAAAATTGTACTTGAGTAAAGTACTTACACTGCATCACTGAGTATCACATCACATGTATTTAATCAATCTTTTCTCTTTTATTCGGTTGTATTTAATGTGAAAAGAACACAGATCTCCAATGCTGCACACTGATGCAACTGTCAGCAGCTCAGTGACTGCTTCTAATTACAATCATCATCACGCCTAGGAGCGATGTGGCAGGCCGAGTGGCGTTTACTGTACATTAAAAGGACGTGGCATAATTGCAAACTTAATTTTTCAGCGTAATTACAGGAAAGAGTCTTAATGATTCCAGTGGAACAACAGTATGACAATATATGGTTTACTTTACCTCCAGCTCTGTCTGAAGCAAATTGGAAAAAATTCATTCACAGTCCTCCGCTGGTGTAAACACGAGGCATCTGAGTCTCATTACAATGAAGGTATTAAATAAACAGTAGCCCGAAGAACACTGGAGGATGCATGCTTCATTAAAAAGCAATGTTGTTGTAAGTGGCTAATTAACATTGGGGGTACCCTTTTGGTTTGCCTACCATAAATATACAAATTAATGAATATTCTCCCTGATTGCTGCGGGAGTAGACCTACAAATCACTCTGTGCATGTTCTCTATCGAGGCCTCGCGCTGGAGAGGACTAGGAAAATGCTCTCGACTTGTACTTTTCACATCTGCTTTGACGAAAACAAAAAAGCTTGAAACATTCTGCTAAATCGAGGATTCCCTCTTATCGGCAGAGCGAGAATTGTTTCAGTTTTTCTTCTGCTCGTCATTCACACCCTTGGCCTTGCGTATGTTCGCAGCAGAAGATGCAACTTCTTAGTGTCTCCAGCTACTCGCAAAAATAAGCCTTGGAGACGTTAAAGAAATGATAAGCAGCTGGTGACATTTGAAAAAAACAGAAACAGAGGAAAACATTCATTGATTCAAGTGTGTACTTTCACACACCGACCCCGCCTGTCTTCCGTGTCTTGTGAAATGTGAATTCTAGAGAGCACTGATGTAGATTTCTTTGATAAGCGAGCCCCTGGGATTCACGGACAATGAGATAACAGTGAAGCAGGTCGTTCACCCTACACAGGGGCCTGACCTCAGGTCTGCAGGGCGGCTGTGTCGCGACCCTGTTAACCCTGGGAGAAAAAAGTGGATAAAACCCCTGTGAAACACATCCACTCGTTTTTCTCTCTCATGAATTTTACACCCATGATGAGAGCTTGTCGGCTGCACACCAAAAAACTTGCCAATTGTGCTCACTGGAAAGTCAACAAGTCAGAGGTGCTCCAACAGCCAACCGTCCATCCTCTCTCTGAAACAGTGGCTGACATGACAGGCAAAGTGTTTCTTTCTGTCTAAGCTTGCCATCACTGTCCACCCACTTCCTGTGCCAATGCAATTAAAACAGGCTGTCCCTACTCCCCCAGGGTAAGTGGGGTCTGACTTAAGTTATTTGAGCGATTTCAGTCTTGTGAGTCTTCTCTTCTCATAACCCTAACCTTGACATCAGTGCAGCTTTTGTTGACTTCCTTCTAAGGCTCGTCCAAAGACTTGTCTCCCCAACTTCATCAAGGGGGTAGTGTTATGCCGGGTTCATACTACAAGATTGTAAGCCTGATTTTCCACTCGCTGTGGAAGTTTTTAGAGATCGCTGACAAAATTGGCGTTCTCAGCCGTCGCAATTCCGCGTCCGATCACTATGTGTGAACTGTCCATAGATGTATTTAGAGACCACGCCAAGTTCGTATTGCGGACGGATCGGGGAGGTGGCGAGCGACAGCAAATGAGAGCAGACACAGGCTGGCGGGGAGAAGAGTCAAGAAGGAAAGATGGAAGAGTAGCTAAAAACCTTGTGCATTTTATTTTTCTTCCTTGTTTTTTCACTGTAAAGTCCCATTGGGGTTTTTTGTTCTTGTGGGAGATCTTGTGATGTGTGATGTCGCCGATCAGTCATGTACTGCAGTGAGCAAACCACAATGACCTCAAGACTGCTGATGACAGGGCGAAAAGTTGTGTGAACGGTACAGCAATCTGAGTCGCAGCATGAGATTATTTCAGGTTTTTCTAAGGAAGAGTGCCATCCTCTGTGTTACCTAGCAATCATGGAGCTTGCACCAGGACACCTGGACAGGTCTTGTGCCACACTGTCAGCTAACAGTGTGGCGGTTCCGCTTGCTGACCGTGAAACAGCTGTCGGGATATGTCCCGTCTTGGCAACTTAATCTCTTTCATAGTCATCAAGCGTGTTTCTCTACATTCCCTCCCTTCTAACAGGAAATACCAGCCTGCCAGGTGATGTTGTTCTAGTACTGTCCTCTCCATTTGACCAGACACACTACCAGAGTCTGTGGAAGGACTTGAACAATGACAATGATAACAGAGGCCACAGGATTCTGGGAGGAGATACAACAAGGCAACAAGGTTGTTTGTTCAATTCTACAGGTTTGGAATTGCCTCTATTCACTAATAATTACTGTCTTTGTGGCACCTGTGGATCTCTACACAAGAAACAATCACTTGGGTGTGGACGATGGTGTCAAGGTCCGCAAGTAAGTGACAAGACTATTGCTCTGTTGTCAGTCATTGTAATAGCGCTTGATAGTCAAACCCAAGACTGGCTCATCGCTGCCAGTCCTCTCAGATTTGTAGGACGGTTTGTCCTGCGACAACAAAAGACTGACTTAAAGGGTGGGACTTTCATAGCAACCTGGATGCGATTATGTGGTTGAGAATCCGTGATCCTGTGGTGCCAGAAGCCAGTATGAAGTCTATCATGTCACATCAGGGTCAGCTTTTCTACAGTTAGGGTTATCTTATTTAGGTAGCTTCGAGAGAAATTGCTCCTAAAAGGTATAGGATTTGAGGACAGGTAGACAAAACTCTAGGAAGTCTGAGGTGAGGTCATTGTGTCAATAGTCATCCATCACACACTAAACAAACAGAAAAAAACATTCAGACAAAACAGTCCAATTTGCAGACCCTCAGTAGCATTGATCATATCAACATGTCATAATAAGCAATAATAGAAATAAAGATTAATAGTCTCATTTATGAGCACTGATTAAACTTGACGAAAAAGGTCAACTCCAGCATATTGGATTTCATGTAGCTTACATTGATGCCATTTTTTTTCTCCCCAATGTTTCTCTCTACAGTGTGAAATAGCGGAGCGACAGCGATTCAACCTCTCGTGTGTCAACCTTTTGCACACTTCCCTGTCCAAATAGCCAATCAGGATCCATTTAGGCAGCAGTGGCCTGGAACAGGAACTGACAGGCCTGGCAGAGGTGTGCTGCGCCACATGTGAGCAATGGAAGTCCTCAGCAGGCCAGGGTTGAAATCCATACTGTGGTTTGCACAGACACTGCTGATTACCACACTGCTGGTGCAGACATGCAGGACAAGGTTGTCAGGTCTAATCGTCTAATGGACAGAGAGTGAAGTCACCCCAATAATGAATGATTCCTAGAGAGTTTTATTTCTTTCAGCCTTTAATTAATTTGCCAGTAATGGTATGCAGTCTAAATCCTCTTTTTTTAGTTTGCTATGGTTATATTTGGACTGTCAAAACTGAACGAAGACAGCTTTCTCTTTCCTTGTCTTCATTTTAGAAATGTCTACATAATATTTCAAATAACATTTTTATCTGTTTAAAATTGTAATTCTTAAATGGCATACTAGCAAAGCACAATAACAAAAAGCAGTTCCTTCTGCACAAGATAAATGCACGGCTTCTTGGAAACCAGCACTGTTATTTTGTTCTCCATTATTTTTATTTATCCTATGTAAACTTTAGCCCTTAGACTGTGGTTCTGCCGCCAGATCACCTTTCAGGAGGCCTGCAATTTCAGTGTCCTGACTCCACGCTCGGATTAGTTTGGTTTAAACAAACTGGCTCTGGGCTTTGTGAAGCACTTCAGGCCACAATCGTTGTTGAGAGCCCAATCAGACACTTGCAGCCATGAGCTCTCTTTGCCTCCCTGTTTTTACACTTCAGCAGGTACTGGTACTATTTTTAAATATAACAACATGATGCATGATGTCATATTTTATAATCAAACACACCTTTTAATGACATTGATTACAAAATTGAATTTGTCTTTACCTGATTGTACTGGTTTAATTCCATATCCTTTGTAGGTGGAAGTCCTCAAATCTTGTCCTTAAAGGTGCAGAAAGTAAATTTTAACCCTAATAACAATGATGATGTTATGTTTGAGCATGCTAACCAGCTAACCGGCTGACCCTGGCCCATCCTGGTCCAAAGCTTTAACATCAGCACTTCCAGAGCACCCAGTCTGGCGGCTAACTGCAGGGATAACCGAGCTAACTAGCTATTGGCAACTAGTTATCAGCAGTTAGTGGTTACTTTAGTGGTGTGCTGTCCACTGGATACTGGTATATTTTACAACAATGGACTTGTATTAGCATATTAGTATATATTGTATTGGATTATAATGATGTACTGATGTTGAAACTCAAGGTGGTTTAACTACTCTGTATACAATAATATAGACTAGCTTGCATTAATAAAGTTAAACCATCAAAATGTGTTTGTTGATTGAATTTCTTTGTATCATTAAAGTAAAGTATTGCATAAATAAAGTTGTAAATAAATGTAGTGGAGTAAAAAAGTACAATATTTCTCACCAAATTGTAATGGAGTAGGAGTTTAAAGTAACAGAAAGTGGAAATACTCAACCAAAGTACCATAAAATTGTATTCAGTTCAGTCCTTCAGTAAAATACTTAAATGTTGGGGTCAGTCTTTCCACCATGATAAAACTTGTTGAACCTGCCTGGTGTGATTTTTGCTAATACTCAACTGAAACAATTCAACTGAAACAATTTAAAGGAAACGTTTACAGTAACGTGTTAAAAAACAGACAAACAAACATGAATTTTCAGATATATCTTCTGCTTCACCAATGCTGAATCTATAGTGTGAAATAACTTGCAGTGTATCAACCAACAAGGCACCGTGCTGGCGAGCTCCACTGCTGAGACTTTGCTCTAACATGCAAAGCTTTGTTCCAAGAAAACACATGTCACCCTACGGGGCAATGCACAGATTTCAAAACAAAAACAAGAAAAAATGTCCCGAGACTCTCTCGTGTTTACTTTGTGAACTTTGCTCAATTTGTCTCAATTGCTCAGCCACGTCACTGAAACTGTATATGTCCTGTCAAAACGAGGCAATATATGACAGATCACCCCTGACTTGATTCATCTAGAATTTGGCATGTTTTGAAGTTGTGTACTCTTTCCATGGCGCCACGTTAAACTGCTGAACATTTAATTAATTTCCCTTTATTTACACTTGGTCTTTGCTTCCCGCTAAGAGGCGAAGCAAGCCTATGCATAAGTCAGGCTTTTTAATTATCATTGAATACCTATAAAAGGTTCCTGCCAGGAAAGCTTGGCCAGTATTTGGTTTGCTCTGAGTCCAACACAACTACAGTCCCGTAAAAACATTATCCATTCACATTCCATTCATTACCACCTCAGGACATCTCTGAGTGTTGCTCCCAATGTTTGGGAAAGCACATTTTGAATGCGAGGGCATTTTGTGCCTCGCAGCAGTTTACTTTATGATGTGGAATCTAGGACCCAGCAAACATTTTAATTTTACTTGGACGGTTTTAAAATTCATTTGAAAATCTTGGATTCCAGGAAGGTAAGAAAGGGGCCTCATCTAAAGTTTTTCTCTGGAATATCCTCCAGGGTCTAAATTGTTTATTAAAACCCCAACCATGACTGTGTTTGCAATCTAACCACAATCCATCCGTCATCCTAAAGCAAGTAACCAAATTAGTCTTCTTCCACACGGGGACTTAAAGACAGAGTGTCCTGGGCTTCCTGTATGCTCAGAGGGGAAAAAGGTGTTTGCCGAGCCTGTGTTTGATGCTGCACAGACACCATGTAAACATTATCATCATCACATGCACATATACTTGCTTTATATCAAACATGGAAAAAAACCTTTTGACTTTTTTTATCGCCAAAATGATCCAGCGAGGTGAGAACACGTTCGAGCTAATGAGCTGTGTTCCCAGATCAGCTTTTATTTGCGAATGTCTTTGGCTTTAGCTCTTGTAAAATAAGGGCAAATAAATAAGGTGCTGATAATTTGGTTTACCCCCTTCTCCCTATGTGTATGCGTATAAAGTATGATTAAAACCTGGCTGGACTGCGTCAGAAAGGCTTGTGTTAAAGGAACAAGCAAGAGAAAAAGTCTTCCAAAGACAAAAAAAGATTCAGCTGAGAACTACAGGACTGTTAGAGCTTTTTTTTATGCCCAAGCATTTATAAATCAAGCCATCAGTGTGAGGACAGGTTGATGACGTCATTCACGGTCGATTTCCAGCAGCCGGCAGGGCTTTGATTAGAGCAGTAAATCTCCTCCTGTTTGTCTGTCCTCCTGAGTGGAAGGGCAGCTCGACGGTCAGCCCTCCGTTTGTTGATGAATATTGTCTGTCTTTAACCCAGGCCTCGTGGAAAGGCTCGCGTTTGCCAACGGTGGAATTATATTTCAAGTGCTGGAAGCATTATGTATTGTGGTTGACATTTACAAAATTTGGATGATTACAACAATTTAGATTTGCAAGTTGATGATAAGTACTATAACTGTGCTTTTTAGTTTAAAATGCCAAGTTTCAGCTGCATTTAATCACATGTTTATAATATAATAGAAGCACCAGAAGACTATGAATTTCTAAAGTCATCAGTTTTGATGGACTGACAACCAAATGCTGCCCTTTATGATGTAATAATAAGGCTATTACTTTAAGACATAAGCCCTTTAACATGGTACAAATTACAAAATAAATGGCTAGAAGTTGACTGTAAAATGACCTCTTTGCCTGCAAAGAATACCTTTCTGTTAAAGGTGCAGTATGTAAGAACTGGCTTCCTGTCGAATTAAAAAAAAGCAGAGGCAGCTTAAGGAGAAGGGTTTGACCATAGGCACAGTACAGAGGTGATTTACAGCCGCTAACATTTGGTTTCTGACTCCAGTGATGAGACAAGACACGAGGGGTTCAGGTGGGCGTGAGTCATCACCAACCTCCGCAGGCCTGAACTACACTATTGGCCTGTCCTCTTTTGAGGTACAAAGTGGTAGGACTGGCCTAGGCTGGCTGGTTAGCATACTAGATTCAGTATGTGTCACAACATGATATATAGACGTCTTTGACCATATAAACACTGTAATTTATTAATCTAGCCACACTCGATTGATCATTTTAGTGATCATCTTACTCACTGCTCATCTAACTAATATGTTTATGATGAAACATTGTTAGCCTGCAAGGTATCAGTATCATATAAGCAATTAGCAATATCACATTGGTGTTGCCAGAGGTCTAGCCCTAGCAGGTAGAGTCGAGGTGTTGTCAATGGAAATATATACTTTGTATGCATAAATATAATATTCATCTATCAGAATGGATTTTTTTTCTTTTTTTTACATAAATGTTTCAAACAAGAGTTTTCCTCTTTAATCCCATGTGTTATTCTACAGGGGCATCAGTGCAGACACACACACACACACACATGCACACACACGCACACACTCCACTACGGCATGTTCTCTTATCAGTGCTTGTACCACTTAAAGAGATCTCTGGTATGGCCTGAGAGTCTAAAGACCAACAACAGAGTGAGAACAAAGTCCACAGTCAGAACTGTATCATAGTGCAACAATGGAGAGGGGAAGGGACAGTGAATATGAAACCAGCAACTTTGAGCGCTCCATCAAACGAGCTTGATTGATTGCTGAAGGAGTCACATCCAACCCCCACGTCCAGAGCCTGCACAGAATATAATGAATGTTCAGGACCGGCTCATTACTCCAGTGTACACATGGAGACTAACATTGCATCCCAACATGCATTTCACTGTTGTCCAGGCTGTCATTGCTCAGAGAGCCTATGGTCTTAAGTGCTCAGCCGGTAAACAAATCAGGGTTTATTAAATACACAGTTGTCACTCTCCACTAGCCGTGCATGGGAAAATTTATTTTGACAAACGTTGCCCCACAAGACTTAAGTGTCCCTGGCTGACGCCAACAGATAAATACCTCTGAATTAGTCAAATGGATTGAATTTAGCCAAGGTATGCTTTTAAAACATGGATTTCTCCGTATCCCTGTGACCCATCTAAGGTCAATAAACAGTCAATGAGTGACACATCTAATTGCTTAATCTAATTGTGTTGCCTGAGTTTAAATGTCTGACTACTGTACATTAAGCAGTTAGCAAGAAAAAAAGTGTCAGAACACGTTTATTTAGAGAAGTTCTAATTAATGTCAGAAAGAAAGAAAGAAAGAAAGAAAGAAAGAAAGAAAGAAAGAAAGAAAGAAAGAAAGCTGCAAATATATATTCTGTCTAAGCACTTAGGGTTCTGAAAACATTACGGGAAAGTACATTATAATGCACACGATATGCGTGCGTGTGTGCCACGTACAATATAGCATGCTCATGTGAGAATATGTCTTTGGGACTGTGAACATGCATTCAAATGCACTCACGCTGGTGAAAAGGTCAGACAGAACAAATGGGAAATCTTTACTCATGTCTGGGCACCGGTGCATATACATCACATTCATGTGACACTTTGCATACATTTACTATAAGTGACGTCAGGAGGGCGAAAATAGTCCCTTCACCAAATCGCAGCATCTAGTAGCTGTCAGTTGCCAGGATTTTTCAGGCCACACAGAGGGAGTCCCCTTTCATACAGCCATCTGTCTGATCGCTGTAATACAGCAGGGCAGCAGTGGCACAAGTGAGTTGTCCGACCTGCCAACCAGCCGCGGGTGATTGGGCAGTGGAAAAAGCAGTAACTCTGTGCGTTTTGGGTGTGTGTGGTGCAGAAAGAGTAAAGCCTACAACAGTGTTTTGTTTCTGCTGGTGGCGCTGTATTGCTTATGCTGCCAGAAGAAAGCATTACAATGGCAGCAGAGGTCTGCAGTGAGAGCCTCCAGACCTGAAGGAGACCTCCCTTGTTACCCGCAAACATGCGAACACACACACGCCAAGTCTGCAACAGGTCTCTCCAGCGGAATCCTTGTCTTTCAGGCTAGACAAAAACACAGCGAAAAGGTGGGAATGATAATAATAGCGGGAGTGTATTTCATTCACTTTGCACTACTTTGGCAGTTTTGCTAAATTGATACTAAACTTCTCTGCTCCAGTTACAGATTTTGTGTTTTAGCGGTACATGCTGGACTTTGTCACAGCTGACAGAGCCCTGAAAAAAAAGAAGGAAAATGTAATAAATTTTTGTTTGGGTTCCCTTGACTTTTTTTCTCTGGTAACAGATCCCATATGGTCAGCGTCACAAGCAATCTTTGCTACGGGTCCACAGAACACATTGTGCATCCCAGCACAATTGACCGCACCCCATTCGCTGTTGTTGTGAGGTTGGACAAGCTTGACAATAAGAAACACGGCGACACCGGTTCCGTTTAGCCGAGTGCCTCAGTGTTTATGAGGTGGCTTCAGCCAACGGCCAGGACTACAGTACGTGATGAACGTGATGTCATTGTCGACGCCTTTTTAACGTACCTGTAGAAATAAGGAGGACGCAAACCTGTCAGACATTGGGCTAGCCTCCTGATGTTACTTTAGCTAACCGCTATACATTAGCTTGTTAGTTCGCTAGCATTTCGCAAACATTGACTAACCAGAATTGTGACAGTATACAGTGAAGATCATGGCATCAATACAATTTGACTTTACATCGTAATGTTAACTCTGTCCACTTTTTACATTGGACAAAATATGTCTTTTTCCGTTTTGGGAATGGAACAAACACAATGTCTTCCACGCGCTCAGGGTATCAAGTGTCAATTTTACAGCAATATCTTTTAACCATATTCTGAACGTGTTTTTCTTTTTTTCTTTTCAACACAGACAACCCTAACAAATAGCACATATAAGTTTGCTCAACTGTTATTGGAGCACAGAGCACTAAGGGGCGGGACTTAGGAAAGAGTCAATTCCATAATGTATTCACATTTATAACTATTTACATCTAAAACAGGCCCAGTCCTCATGTAAGTCATACAGCGACGAAGGATTGTTTGCATTCAATGTGTGTGTGTGTTCGTGTGTTAGAACTAGTGTGACCGTGCTTTTGTTCGGCCACACTGACTTGACTTTCTAAGCGGAACTCAATAATTAATTAAGAATTCTTTTATATTTTGCCCCCGCTTTGTTTCCTATTGGTTTTCCCTCTTTCAATTTTGTCCGCAATCAACTTTTAACATCTCTCCTCTTTCTCCTCTCTTGTGGGCTGAGTCATTACCATAACAACAGAGCGAGGCACAAAGGCCCTGTGGGCATGTGACTGAGTTGTGGGATGGAGGCACATGGACTGAGAGAGAGAGAGGGAGGGAGAGAGGGAGAGAGAGGGAGAGCAAGAGCCTGCCCATGCTAATATCTGCAGCTGGGCCCTTTGGTTTTGTTCTCTATGCAGCTGGGCTGGATGAGAGAGCCTAGATTCCAACACACCCCCATCGGCATAAATCTTGCCATGCTTGAGGCTGCAAACACTGCAACAATGCCACTGGGTCATTCTATGCCAAGTCGGCTGTGTCTGCACATACGCGCACACACGCGCTCGCGCACATGCTCACAAATAAATTGTTGTTGTGTGGGGTTGTTTGCAGCTACCAAGGCGTTTTTGTTTTTTTTGTCTTGCGGGATGCATATATTAATCGTTTATCATTTGTTCAGTCTGAGGCGAAATGAAAGCCCAGACGATGCTAATTATTCCTTTCAGCCTCATTGGCATTGTCTATAGAACAGGACCAGTCAATATTGTGTCATGTGCAAGGGTCAGCTCCAAGATTCATTTTAATGATCTCTTGTCACTAAAAGGTCTGGAGCCTTGCACAGCACTCACAAGTTATTCCTTTTCTTTGCACCTCTGCAGCTGAGAGAAGGTTGTTTGGGCGATGACTTTTGAAACAGAGACAAACTAGACATACTGTAACACTGCGACAATCAGATGTGCTTCCTAACCTCTGACATATTCAGCGCCCACAGGCTGCTCAACCATAGCAGAGGAATGCACCCCGACCAAACCGGCCTGGATTAAAACAAAGCGACGCTCAGCCACAGTAACAAACTTGTTCCAAAAACATTTGTCCACAGCTTTCAGCCGATCATTAATAACCCCATAAAGAGCTCTTTATGTCTGAGTGGACAGTGTCACTTTTTGGAGTCAACTTTGATGAGATGAATGTGCGTGGTGAGCTTGAATGCTTCGCAGCTGGGTGCGAGCCGGGCGCTGGTGACAGCGGGTACCAGGGCACAAATCCCATGGCAGAAAGGGCATCTTTGTTTGGCCCAGGTGCTCTCTGGATGCACTGCCCTCACATCCTGTGCAGTCTCATTCATTATGCATGAGCCGTACATTTAAAATCATGAGCTTCCTGTCAAAAGCCAGAAAGGGCAGGCTTTGGCCTAGTGCGCTTTTCTGTGGCTTCAGAGGGAGAATGGAAGCGTAGCATTTTCAAGGCATTGAAAAGGGCCTAAAACGAAGGCCATTGTGGCCGGGGCGAGCATTATAAAACACATTATAGCTCTGACTTTCCGAGATCCAACAAGGCCTCATGAAGCAGTCAGTGCTTTCAGCTCCGTCGGCATACGCATTGTCTGAGTGACACGTAATGTGTCTTGTGCAGCTTTTGGTCGTAGCGCTTTGTCATCAGTGGCCGCCATAACAAGTAAGAATGCAGAGTCCACTCATCTCATGTGCCCCACTGCTCCCATGAGAAGATGTGGCTCGGTAATTACCGGAGGATTACAATAATCTACGTTTGGAAGCGTAACCTCCCCCTGGCCTTTGTGGCTCAGCACGAGATGAATCCAGTACAATTAAGCCATTTTGTTTCACTGCATGACTGTTCATTAGCATTATCTACACCAGTGGGCTCCAGCTCTCAGCCCGGGTCCCCCTCAGGTTCTCATCATTGCATCAGTTCCCTTGGTTACAGCTCTGTCTCCCAGAGTCTGGGGTCAGGAGGGTCAACGCCTAATGTTGTGATCAGACTACTTGAGTTACGCCTGCAAGTATCAGAACTATCTCAGGAGAGATTTTTTTTCTCACACAGTCCACATTATCCTTATTCTGCACCAACACAGGGAAGTGGCATGATTGATTCATAGTATGGCCAACTTTCATGTGATGCATCTTCAATCTGTTAGAGTCTGTGCTTTAAGCCAGTTAGCCCTGGAACAGCGGGGTGCCACACCTCTGGTAAAAGGGATCAGAACTTTGAGCAACAGCCATAGCCTGGAGGAGTCTCCCACCAGCCAGCCAGTCAATATGACCAGGACCTGAGCAATTGGCTCATGCAGGGTCACCACAGGTGGGGACATTAACCATTAAAGAGATACTTCTGCTGACCGTCTGGAAACGGGGTAGACCCTTCAGCTTCCTCGGGGCATGAAATGATCATCTGGGGCAACTCAGCGTTGCTCGGCTTAAACAGGATTTGGGGAGTGAAAACCCTTTATCAGGGCTTACGGGGATGAGACCACATAGCTGCCTAAGCAGATCCCTGAGTTGTGATCCTGCTGGGAGGAATTCTCATAAAAGTAAAGACGTTAGGAAATAATAGGCAGTCAACTTAGTATTGCATTAAAGTTAATGCTGTCTGGTAGACACACAGATTTACAGTTGTGTTCCTATATGTTACATGAAAAAAATAATGCTAATTCAAAAATAACACAAAGCACATAAAAGTCTCTCAACTCCTCCAAGTGTTTAAAATAATTGGACAGCTATAGATATAGATTTTGTCTTTGTCTTCAAGCATTAGTTGTAATAAAGCCGGGTTTAGTTTGGGCTTACAGGACCTTGTCCTCAGTCTAATGGTCAGCAAGTCTTATCCTGATTGCTGTCACCCCTCATCTCGGTCCAAATCTGGGGCCAGACATAGAATATTGGCCGGTGATGAAAGGTGGGATATACCACCCACTGTTGGTTACAGATTTAATCATGAGCTCTTCATACCGCAAGCAGCAGCTCGAGCAAATCCTGTTTGTTTACACTATTAAAATAAATTGCATGTTGTAATGCTCTACATGGTACTTAGGAACAGTTAATTCCAGATAACTTATTCAGGAATGTAGCACACAAACACACACACACACACACACACACACAAAACAAACTCATAACAAATACCTCTCGGCTCACAGCAGGGTGTGTCGATATTTGATTGAGCCTCAAAGTTTGACTTTCATTTGCAGGCCTGACAAGCTGTCATATTAAATATGTTATTGGTACACACTGAGATCACCCATTAGTGAAATGGAAAAATTAATTTGGCAGCAAACTAGACTCCACTGTGAGGTCAGCGTCTGAGGGCCAGGATCTGGATCGCTAGCAGGCTGCTGTGGGTCCGTCTGTCCCGTCCCACATCATAATCCATCTATCCCCAGGCTGCCAAAGGCAAGATATCCAGTCATAAGACCCACAAAGAATGGCATCAGTCACACTTTAATGGACCCCGGATTATTGTGCCCTCATCTTTCCACCCCATGGAGCCCAAGGGTGGGTGGTTGGCTCCGCTGTGGTCTTGAGGAGCTGCCTACGTCTTTCCTTGTGACCCTAGCTGCTGCCTGAGGGCAGACCCAGCATGATAGCTACTAACCAGAGGGCCAGGTCCTGCTGTGTCACACTATTTGCTGCCCCCAATTTTGTCAAATTAGTAACCAATCTCAACTCTTGTTCTGTGAGAGTTCCTATAATCACAGTGAAAGCACCGATGTGCCAGTTTTGCCCGCTGCAGGTGGACATACAGAAACAAAAGCACTCCTCCTCATCCTTCTGATAACATTCTTTCATCTTCAGAGAAGGAGGAAGTCGCTCAGGATGTTTTTACACCCATGTTCAGATAATCATATTGTCAACAATTCTTTATCATTTCCTGCTGAAAAAAAAGAAAAAAAAATATTTATGTATTAATAATGATAATGAAGTGCCTCAAAATGAAAATCTCTTTCTGTGTGCACACAGGAGAGGGAAAGAGAAAAAAATTATAATCTTAGAGTTAGATTTGGACAGATACATTAAAGCTATGACTGGGGTTCCAGTAATGTATCGACAGGGAGTGTAGCACGTAGATGATGCCTTTAATGCTCACAGAATAACAGAGAAATATCCCACACTTCAACGCAAACAGCAGCTTTTTAAGAGCAAACATCAGTAACGTCGTAACAGCAAAGATGAAAATCTAATATTGCCTTTGGAGGGGACAACCACATGACTGCTGTAACTCTGCTAATGAACACTAATTCACCCTTCCAGCTGGTTAATGTCATTGTGGCTAGCCAGCAAATCAGCTAACTGCTAGCTAGCTAGAGTGACCTGTGATTCAGTGCAAGTAAAATGAGGACTGGTGACGATTATAAATGTATTTAAATGATTAGTAATATACTGATATTATAAAGTTATGCTAGCAATGATATGTTAGGGGCAACAAGTCAGGATGTGAGGGTCATGCACCCCCTCTTTCCGGTCTGGCAGAAAAGCCACTGGAAATGGGACATTGACCAGAGGTCTCCTTAAAAATATCTAGTGGTAAAAACACTGGAACCCCATGGTCCCTAGTCAAATATGTTCAGTGGTTTCAAATATGTCCAGTGTTTTAACACCTACGAACTGCGGTTGCTGGCTTGTCATGGCAGCCTTGTGTCCTGTACCTTCACCACTGTCCCATTTAATGTTCACATAATATGAATTGTTTTGTGGCAATGTCAGTATGGTACGTTGCTTATGACATGTGACATTATGTGATATGATTTGGAGCAAAATTAGTGGGTTTGAAAATGGAAACAAGGTGGACCCACTGAAATTAACATATCAAAGCTCAGGACTTTATTTTTTCTTGTTTAAATAGACTGAGAATGATTTTTCTTTAAATGACTGGTGCACCCAGACATTGTTTTTTATTTCACATATAGAACAGACACCATGTTTTTTTTGTTTTTTTTAGGGAGGCTTTGTATGACTTATCCAACAATTAAAAAAGGTACTTTGACAGACTATTTAAGTATCACAACAGTGTCTGATGAACTTACGATAAATATATCTACCCCCACTGGCACTGACATTGACATTTTAAAGGGAATGAGATGTGACAAAAATACTCATTCAGCCTAAAATGAGTTTCTGAAAGCTGACAGATTGAGCTCATTGCAGTGGTCATCAAAATAACACTGCAATGTTATCGGAGCTGCTCGATGAAGTAAGAACAATTAACTTCTGTGGAGGCGGCCTCTCAGACCAAGAGGGCTGCTATCTGATCATTGGTACCACTTAGTAAGGACCTGCTGAGACCTCTGTTTATGCATTAACTGGGCAGCAATAATGAGCGCCGGCCTCTCACAGTGCATGAGTCAAATCAAATTCCCTTGCCAATTAGAAGGAGATTTACACGGGGCCCCGTAGCACAGAGGCTAATCTTCTTGTGCGATCTACGGTGTTCCTGCAGTAAAACAGCCTCTTATATTCTCATGGACCACTGGTGCTAGCCCTCGTGGTGGGATTTGTTTCTGTTTTCATATGTTTCTGCAGGATTCGGAGGCTGGAGCCAGTCTGTGTGTGAGCATCCTGCTTGTGGAACAGACCTGGCAAACAGCCCACTCAGGACATTTGACCCTGTGGAGTTTTCGTTCTTGTGTGTGTTTTTTTTTTTGAGCTAGCACTTTTCCTTTAGCAAGGGCTAAAAGGCTCAAAAGGGTGGAAAGCAAAATATTATTATAAATCTCCTGGACGCCAGGTTGCATAAAAGGTTCCACAGGCGTTTGCATCAAACCTGGACTGTTGAGACCACAGGTTCTGTTTTTGTTGCCATAAAACTGCCCTTTCCAAAAAAGTACATATATGTATATTCCATTTGCTTGACTCTTATAAATTTAAATGAACTGGGAAATCTAGTCAGCTTCCCAAAGAAAAATAGAAAGCTAAATATATTGGGCAAGTGAATGTAAGGATCTATCCATGGATTAACACACCAGAAGCATTAGATGCTGTGTTTTCTTATCTAATGTAGCTCAAATCTGACAAACACCAAATAAGACTTTACAGGAAAAACAAAGGTGCGTGTGCTTGAAATACATTCATCACTGCAATTGTTAAATCTTATGATTTAATTCTTTAAAAGAGGCTGATCTTGCGTTTTCGATGGTATAGTGGATGTGACCTCAGGTGAAAAGGTTAAGTTTGGGCTCAGTGTCACATGTGGTTTGAGAGAGTATCTACCTTGCTGTCACAACAGCCGCGGGCAGAGCCTGTGTGTGCTCCTAACACACTTTGATTCTACAGAAAAACAGAAGGAAGCCCCTAAAGACCTGCGGACCTCCCTTGTTTACTGATGCAGGATACATTTGCAATTCTCCTTTGGTCTTCGGGGGTGACCAGGTTCCTCTGAGGACTCTTTTCCCCCCTTCCCTCTTTGGTTGATAATCGGGATTACAGGCCAGTTTGTTGGGGTTGTCTGGTCAAAGTAATTGCTGGTTAGTTGTCCGTCACTCTGCGGAGAGAAAGGAGAACCCTGAAAAGAAAGGATCCATTGAATCAGCTGGGTGAAAAGGTGAATTGTATGAATTGACTCCTCACCTTGCTGTAAATACCAAGAAATTGATCTACACACTTAAAAATGTGGGTTCTTTCTGAAGGGCTGAAAACCATTTGATTCTGTAGAATCAGTTTTTGAAAAAAAAAAGGGTTCTTCAAAGGTTTCATGAACCATTTCCATCCAAAGAAACCTCTATGGAAGAAAGAGTTCTTCAAAGTTTTTCAAGGGTCCTCAGGAGAACCCCTGGAATATCAGAGGGTTCTCAGTGGAACCTCATTGGTGGGCTCTTAGCACCCTTAGAATGTTAAAAGGTTCTGCATAGAACCCTCACAGAGTTGGAACCATTACACCATAGGAAGGTTCTCTATGGAACCTCTAAAGAGGGTTTCTGGGTGGAACCTTCACAGATGGATCTAGGTATAATCCATTATGTTGGGTTTTAGGCAGAACCCTCTAAAACGTGTTACAGGTGGAACCTTTATGAAATGTTCTACTAAGAACCAAAAAAGGGTTCTTTTTTATGGGGTAAAGCCAAAACACCTAATATGGTTGTAGTTAGCACTTTTATTTCTACGAGTGTAAGATAAAAAAATGAGCCACAACAGTGTCTTGGCACCACCACTGCTGTAAAATGATGTGTGTTGTGTGTCCTTCTGTTCTGTTCTCTACATGGGCGTAATCACTGTGATTTTACTCCCTGTCTGAAATCTGTCCTTGAGAGAACGGGCCAGCCATCAATCATTGCATTAATGAGGCTCACTGGTTAGCTAAAGGTAACACAAAAAAAAAATGTTCCAATGATATTTGAGGGTGTGAAGTTATATAAGGCTGTTTATAACCTACAGCTTTATTCACTGCTGGGGCTTTCAGAGGTGGCTACACTGCCACTGGGGAGCTGCTTGAGTTGGAAAAGCTATGAATACCCTTTTACCGCATTCCCAGCCTTATAAAGAAAACCCACAATATGGACACAAGCATGTGAACTGGAAAACATACAGATACGGACCTGAGCTGTACTCTGACATGAGAGGGAAATATGTTAGGAATAAGTAGGCAGAGTGTATCCCCTCTGTAGCCCTCTTGGATGCCCCTATGGCGGCTAAAACATGCAGACCTAGGGTGCCCTTCAGGTGGACAAAGGGCCCCCCCCCTTTACTATGAATGTATCGCGACTTTCAGTGCGCTCATGATTTTATTGTTTTTTCATTGTATCACTCCGGGATTAATGTATCCTTACCGACAGTTTTTTGTTGCCTTCATGGCTTTATCAGTGCCCAGGATTAAGTCTGTTTGCTTACGGACAAGAATGCAATTAGTGGAGTCACACTCACTGATCAATGCTGGCGTATCACTTGCAGTCACCCACGAGCAAACATGTTTTTCTCTCGGACAGATAGGAAAGGAATGTCAAATACGACCCGAGGGCTGCATATGTTGGACTGATGTTATGTAAGAGGAAAAATATTCACTCACTCCCATCTCCCGTCTGAATCAGAACCTTCACCGAGTCACCTGCCTCATGTGCATTCACAAAGCACCGGAGTCGCCATTTGTCAGCCCACCCCAGTTCTCATCTCTCTGTTTCAGGTGAACAATAGATACGGGACCCCCCGCTGCTTTGCCAGGTGACCTCATCACAGCGCCGCCAATCGGTCCTCGCTCACGCAAACAAAGGTCGGCCTGGTGAAAATGCCAGCGTTGGTTCTCACAGCCACCCCGATAATATCTCCTCCCCCCGCCCCAGCCTCACATGCATTGACATGGAGCAGCCACACAGATAGAGTTGCAAATGGGCACTTCTATGAGTCAAAGCAGGGGAGGGTGGGACACTGGACATCCCCCCAGCGGACGCCTTGTTCTCCCATTAATTGATCGCTACTTGATCTTCGATGGTGATTCAGGGGTACTCTCTAGGGCAGGCCACCGGTCTCGGTGATATGTGTGGGAACTGTGTGGAGGCCACGAAGGTGCACCTGCTAAATGGCCGTTTCGGCCTATTCCCCCAGCACCCTGCCCATTGTTGGGGATTTATATTCAGTTTCCTTCTCGGATTGCCACACAGTTGGAGGACTACTGAAGTGGGCTGCTCTCTTTATAGAAAAGGGGTTGCTTAAAAGACAGACCTGCTAAAGGTGGGGAGCATTGACAGAGTGACACAGGAAGAACCATGGATGGATGCGGAGCAGCGGTGATGTCAGAGGTTTTGTTGCAAATTGGGTCTTTCTGCTTCTCTTCAGGGCATTCCTGAAACAACAGGTGGTAAATAAGTTAAAAAACAAAAAGCTATAGTAAACAGATTTTTTTCAGAGGAAGGAGGATGATCACAAGCCAGCAATTAGCCTTAATGACAGTCTGATGTCCTCTGGCCTGCTGGTTGACCCATGACCCCCATTTTAATGAGGGCTATAATAAGGGACATTACTCTGTCAGTGTGGGGTCTCGGTCCAAGGAGGATGGCAAGATGAAAGGTACCCGCTGAAGTGTGGGCTGCAGGTGGGATGGCGGTTTAAATAGACAATGAGCGACAGGTGCAGCAATCATGTGCTACAGGAACAGTAGCCAAAGTAGCTCAAAAAGGTTGGTAAAACATTTTGCCTCTGTTTCAGATGATGTTTACATCGTCACCCTGGAAAGAATGTAATGATCATCATCAGAAAAGAGAGTCATCTAACTCGTCTCTCTTCACTTCTCTGTTCCAAGTAAATCAGTTGTTGCTTTCAATGTCTTCCTGCTTTGACTTCTATCTCTGTGAGCGTTCGACTCTCTAATCCCTTCCTTGTCGTCACTGTGTCATTCTCACATGTCCGCTCTAAGCTGAGGCTGTTACTCGCTGGCACACCACTGCCGTGATCTTCAGAGAGAAGATAGAGAGGCGGAGGAGTGGTGGTGGTGGTGGTGGTGGGGTGGGAGCAGGGCGATATGTTGGGAGGGGGGTAGTAAAAGAGCCGGAATTACCAGATTTGAATAAAGTCAACTTTCTGGCCATCTGGTCAGTGTTTGGGATAGTGGGGAGCCTTGAAGGCTGAAAGTTTTATCTTTAATGCCCTGTATCTGAAACCTCTTAGAGATATAAAACCCTTGAACGTCATGTTTTAAGACTAAGATTTAGGCTTGTATAAGTAAAAATAATATCCATTACTCATATTTTTGCAATTGGCAAAATATTTGGCATACACAGAGATCAGGCAGTGGGATTCATAATCTGGATTTTTTTGTTTGTTAAAATGCGATCAACTATAAACAATTGCGGCACTAACAATGAGGTTTATCTGTCTGAATCAACTCAGCGCCCTCCAGATTGATGAGCCGATCGCAGCACAGCCTGAAGTCAGTGTAAGTGGAGCTTGAGACATGCATCGTGGCTCAGGAAAAGTGGCACATGTGGCTGGTGAGAGGAAATCACATCATTTGAACTCAGAATAAGGTGACCAAGGGGACATATCCCAAAACCGAGCAAGTCCTAAATTAAGGACAAAACAATGTGTCAGCCAGTGATTGATCAGTCTGGGGTGTTTTGTCAAAATTCAGTCGTCTTTGCAGCCCCACCTCCAGGCACTTCCTATAATCAAAGGCCATGCCCACCCATGGCTAATTAGACATTAAGCAAACGTCAGGAGGGGCTGATTTAAAGCAGCCACCCTAGACCTGAGCAAAACAAAGGGAGCAGAGTGGGGAAGTGGGAGAGATCCAGATCAATATTGAGCGGTACTTTTGTTTGCTAAAATGCCATAGAGGTTGAAATAAATCAGATAGAGGAGGGAGAGAAGGGCCGGCGATTGCGTTCTCACGGCTCCCCGGGCACTGCACTGAGAATAGGCACACCTGGCCTAACAAAGCCCAGGAAGAGGGGAGGGATGAGCATGCATGCAGGCATGCTCCCACAGAACAACACAAACACTATCTGACTACTGCTGCTATAAGGTCATATAAACAAGAGAGGATTCATAAGCGTTTTCTATAAAGGCCATCTGCAGGCTCATCCTAACATCAGCGGACGCAATGCTGAAAAGAAGACGAGACTGAAAGCGCACTGGAGAGAAAATCACTGATGTTCTGAGACTCTTGTGAAGCCCTGGGTTGGGAACAATAAAAAAAGTAAAAAACCAGCCAGTGAAACTTTATGTGTCAGTTGACAGAACGTGCCTTCTCTCACAAGGGCATCTGCTGCTTTAGAAAGACACAAACACGCTTTGTTATTTATTAAAGGCACAGTTCACCCTTCAAATACACCATTTTTTTGTCCTTACATACGTTTGGAGATTGTTTTGGTCTACGTTGTTGACTTTTGGAGACACTGACTGTAGGAAAAAAAAAAGAATTTGATGTATTTGATTTGTGAAATGTAAGCATTGATGCCATCCTCCTTGGCTGAGCAAGCTAGCTTATTTGCTTATTTATTTAGCCTCTCTTCCATGAGTAGATACGTGCTTTTGCCTTCTGCGCTGTGAAACGGAAAGAAAATAGCTCCTGAATGAAACTGCTCACAACAAGATTTGCACTTTATCTCGAGTCTGGACAGAAACATTGTTGTTTTTAGGGCGCTTTGAGCACCACAGATATCTTCACAGCGTCATATCGCCAAAGCAAATCACACAAAATATGTAGTTATAATTTTAGGCTAAACTGTCCCATTAAAAGAAAAAAACAGTACTCTTCTTTAGTTGAAATCAACAAATGTCAGAGGCAAAATTCAAATTGAGGCTGTCACTGAGCTCAGGACACAAATCATCAGGAAAAACCTGGAAAGGAAATATTTTTTGTAGTTCCCCAAACCCCATACCGTTCGCTCTATAAAAAAACTCAAAGTAAGTCTATGAAGAACAATGAACGCAGAGACAATTTCACTTGGACATGTTAAACTTTATAAAAAGTGGATAATGTTTTGTTACATCTTGACAGAGAGTAACTAGAGCTGTAGTGTCCTGATCATTAACAGGACACTGTTATCTCTCTATATCCACAGGGCTGCTCTGCTTTCCACCGGTCCGACCAACTCGAGATTTTATACGTGCTACGTTTGGCCTAGCGATGTTCTCATCACGCACCGACTGTCCTGTAGGTTTTTTCTGTCACTTCAACACCAACAGAGCAATCACTCTCCAGCGTTACCGGGTTTCCCGTCTGATGAAAACGCCTCACTGCACCAGCACCCCCCTCCCCCCCGCCTCCCAAACCAAGTCCTCGCTCTGCAGCATCTGCGGCATGGCTCCGCCTGTAAATCATACTGTCACTTCTCACACTCTGCACCTATGGAGCGTGAGCGCCCGAGCTGGTTTCAATTTGAGCCCTGAGCAAAGTTAATAAGTTTGAGATAAATTCAGCTGGCCTGGCTGGAGCTGATTTGGAGCGGTGTACGCTTTCGCCCCCCTGATTAGCCCTGGTCCTAAACTTCATTGGCAAAGCACAAAGAGGGAGTCTGTCTCACCCTGACCCCTAATGCAGAGTGACCCCATGCAGAGAAGCCTGTTATCATTGCTATTTAGAGAGTTCAGGTTACAGGTGAGTCAGGTACTAAAAAGATAATACTGACATAGCATAGGCTGCACACGAGCTGTTGGGGGTTCACTCAGGAGTAAATATTGGGAACATCCAGCTCGGTGGATCTTCTATCGCAGCTGGAATCCGACGCAACAGAATGCTAGGTTTGATTCACAAAGGCGCGTCAGACAAGTCGGCATTGTACCAGAAGTGAAATTATTCACAGTAATTGAGAGTGGCTTGCCTCACATAAGTGCCCGCGCCGTTTAGTAAAATAAACCTCACATGAAGCTAATATTCATCCGTGGTAACCTTTGGCGACTGGCGCGATGTTGGTAAGCACCCGTTTGGCCATCATTAACCAGCTGGAAGTGACTACAGCCCCCTTTCTGCTTCCCACTGCATGATTGGAGGCTACCCCCAGTAACCTAACGCATGGGCCAATTATAGATAATTTAAGACTTAAGCAATTTGGACAGATTTCTGGAAATTACTGTAGAGGTCTTGTTGCTGCCTCCGAAACAGAAACGAGAGTGGGATATTTTGACAGGTTTTTTTTTTTTTTTTTACCACAAACCAGTCCTCAGATACACAAAGGCAGAGGTTACATGGTGCCTAATATCCATGTGTTGATTGGGGGCTAAAGTCAGGGGGTTAAGCGAGGTCTAGTTAGCCGGGTTCTGAATTACCACGGAGAGAGGTTAAGCAAAACAACAGGCCTCCATCCCACCTGTCCAACAATTACCACTGAATAAACACGATGGTCGGGGCGGCTGCATGCACACGCATAAGATAAATTTACGTAGGTGGTCGGACTTCCCCAATTAAGGAATCTGACAACTGGAGACAGACTGAAATATGTCCAGTGTGAGCCAAATGCTGTAAAAACCCACGAGCAGTGACCGGTCTGGGCATGCTTTGGAGAGTCCACTCCTGGTTCCGTCATTCATTACAACTGCACGTCGTGGTTGAACGGTTCAGTAAAATACTTTTTATGCAAAGCAGTGAAAAAGATCAAGATGCCATTTTCAAGTTTTCCTGTGCAAGACAATTGAAACGTGGCCCTTATCTCCTCCCCTGGAGTCAAACCCTCTCCCCTGCTTGTCGTCGGCCCCTGTGACCTGGCCGCGTTAACAGGTGGATGCACCCATGTTTGCCGCCCGTCTCTGTGTGTTTGCCCACGATGGTCAGACAGGAAGCTGGCCAGACTGCGGTCAGCCCGAGCCAGGGCTGAATCGTTTTTTTCGGCTAGGTGCGAGGAAGACGCGGTGACATCAGCGTTATGGGATAGTCTTGTGACGAAGGCGAGAAAGGAGGAGGAGACGGGCTGTGAAATCTATTTCTGTCTCTGCTTATATACACACACCATCCTAAATACTGCATGAGACACTGCTGTTGGACAGGAGTGTTGTTGAGGCGTTGCAGTGAAGGGATCTATGAGGTATGAAGAGGCCTTCAAAGCAACATTATGTAACCTTTTTACCTTAAAATATCAGCTTCAGAGTCATTATGATGGTACAGTCTTGTAATACGGTGAATGGTGTCTCTGTCTCTGTCACTTTTCAGTGAGAGGGGAGGATCACAGCGTCACACACATGTTAACTTCATCATCCAGGTTTTGACATTTGTCTGTAGTTAGTTTTTTTACAGACCTGGGATTTGTGTGTACAACAATGGTGTTGCACTCACAAACTGTGGGGGGCTGCAAATTGTACAAAATGCCAATTTCTACATAATGTTGCTTTAAGTAGACCGAACAAAACAACATAGATACTGCATATGCCCTCACAGAACAAGCATATATTGCCTTATACTAAAAAAATATGATATATACTAAAAGCATGTTTAAATAAACTGAAGAAGAATGCATTATAAAATGTGATTGCTCATTTTGCTAATACATTGGTAATATATACTGATTAGTATTTCAAATCTTAAAATATGTTTCAGTTTATTTATTTTACAGGGACAGTGCACATTAATAAACATTACTGTAAATGTTCCAGTGTTAGCCAGAGGGCTAATTTTCAACTGTTATAAGTTAATATATATTACCACATATATTACTATACTATAGATATATTCTGCATATATTGTTAATTTGATTAATAATTAATGTTAATTTGAATTGATTTACACATGTGGAAAGAAAAAATATCCACTGCTCCTGATTTAAGTTAAGTTATCCAGGCATTAGCCTAATCCTCTGGTCTTCCTGCTGCTCAACCCTGGTGTGCATCAGGGACTAACTGTTCCTTGAACCACAAATATCCCCAAAAATAGTCATGTCTAATTACAGCTGCGATGGCCGTTTATTCAAGCCATGGGATTACAGTATTTGTGTGAATGCGCATACTGCATGTGATTGTGTGTGTGGTCTTATTCACATCACACATCCACATCCCACTCCCCACTGCTGGGCCGCTACCACTTCACCCAGAGACACAATTAAGAGCCCTGGCCGGAAAGCAGGCCCGAGCGGGTGGATGCTGAGACGAGACAGGCTCGCCGGGCAAGTTCCTTTCCCTCCTCGTCTCTGAAGGCTCCCTTGGCAAGACGCAGACGGCCCGAGATGTCGGGGCGAAGCAAAAGTGCAATCTGTCTCAACACAGTTGGCTGACAGCGTGGACCTGAAGCAATCCCGACACGTAGCATCTCTGCTTGCTTTGCACTGAGCCATGCATGCTCACACGGAGGGAAACAGGAAGGCCTGATCAAGCTGGCGTTTCGCAGCAGTCTAAGGTGGTCTGCCTGCAGAGCTGCTGAACTCATGGGACCTGGCCCCTGAGCATTTTCTCCACTGTAGGCCAGCTATTATGAAAAGTGTCGGGCTGTGACTTTCGTGCGTGGTCAGTAATCACAAACATATGCTTCTTCCTTATTTCTATGTGCTAATTGGGTGCAGCTTTTCCCCCAAAGTGAGCAGTCGATCAATATAACATCTCATTCTGTAAGATCGAAAGAGAATAACCATTCACACTGAAACTACGACATGACCATGAGATGTCCTCTGTCAACAAACTGAGACAAATCACCTCTTAAATGTCTACTCCAGAGTCCCTGGGGTCAAATGACAGTCCCGACTACGCATAAAGGGCTATATTTAGGTCAGTGTCTTGTATTGCCTCTAGCACCACATTAACCTCTGACCCCTAACTAGGCCCTAAGCTCCTCAGCTGGGACGATGTCTCCGTGCACTGGTGAGACTGGTGATCATTTATCTGTCGGACAGTCCTAATACTTGCGCGGCACAAGAAAGAGCTTCTCTAAACACAACTTTTTTTTTTGTTGCTATTAATGGCTCTCCAGCATCCTACTTTTAGTTTCAGAGTTTGATGAGTGGGCAGAGAGGACAGAGAGGCCGTCCTTCTGTGTTTAGGCCCGGGATGTGTACTCAGAACAAACAAACAGATTTACTACTTAGAAACGCAAGTGCTAAGTGAGAGCGTTGCATCTCATTGGGTTTTCAAGGAGACTATCAACAGGCTGTCGAGCTTCCCTGATACGAAGTGTCAAGTGTTTGTTTAGACTTAACCTTTGATGTAGCTGGCGAGTCGTCGTGCCATTTTGGTTCTAATTTGTTTCATTTAAACTGACATTCTCTGAATTATAGGACTGGAAAAATGGGGCTGATAATACATTATGACTACTTGTACACGTCCAGGGATGTGCAGGAAGTAGATGAGCCATCAATGCTGCAGTAGTGTTTCCCTCAAAAACATCCCAAAAAGGCAATTATTTTCACTTTTACTTTCTAATGCTAATTTGGACAGCGATGTCAAGTAAAATGGGGAAGAGCCCGTGCAGCTCTCAGCTGCAAACATCAGCGTCTGGAAAACACCTGAATGTGAAATACACAAGGCTTTACATCATGAGAGAGCCCCTGTCTGAGACGACACACTTTACATTCCCTGGGTGTACAGAGGACCAAGGTGTTCACCAGAAGTGGATCAAATATTATGATAATTTAATCTATATTATTATCAATTTAATTTTGACCCTTTATGAGTGACCTGTAGTTGGCCTTTGTTTCTCATACGCAGCCAATTAATGTAATAATCTCGAATACCTAAAAAAACCTGTAGCGAATTCTAGCGATCAAATACAGTTACAGAGACATTTGCAATATTACAGCAGCTAAGTGGATAGCAAAAATATAGAGCATTAATAAAAACAGTAGTAAAAATATTCTTGATAGATTATGCTAAGTAGCTAGTTAGCCCAGTGACATTAATATATACACAGTGCTTATCATCTGAAATGTGGCAGGTGG
>OMLP01029346.1:0-17388 GCA_900302685.1 Spondyliosoma cantharus | reverse complement strand
CTCCATTATCTGCTCGGATAATTATCATTATATTATATACTGTCTATATATTATTATTGTCTAATATGTAAAACCTAAATATATTAAGACAGCCGCCCATATAAAGCACTTTCACCAGTAACTGGGGACCACAACTTAACAGTCAATTGTACTGAGGATTGATAGCATGCTATAATAGTCCTTAGACATTCTTTGTTTATAACTAGCCAAGAGTGTCTTCAGAAATCATTTTATGTGTTTATGAGAGGAGTTAAAAATGTATTATATTACCCTATGAATGGCCAAATAATGCACCGTGGATTGTCATAGAGTTTGTTATCAAATTTCATTAGGAAAAAAGCAGCTTATTACAGGAATTGTAAAATTCCCATTTCCTTATTTCCATGAGTGTCTAATTGGTCACTGGTGTTTGACACCCAGGTGACAGGTGTTTGTATTTCCCTTTCTGAAACCCACAGTGGGTTTATTTAGGTTTTCACACGCAGACTACATCCCACCGCCCAGCTCCCACTCGCTCCTATAGAGCAGGAGGAAGGCATCATCCATGTGACTTACATTTCTGTGCGCCCAGCGAGCCAGCCCCAAACACAGCTGAGGTCCTGGATGTAACTTAGCCCGTCGCCTCCATAACCCCCAGCTGTAAAATGACACAAATCCTCAAGTAGCTCCTCAGCAGCCATCAAACCCCAAGTGCCTGTTAAAGCTCACTGACTCCCCCTCACCTCCACCATCCCACCCTTGTCTTATAAAACCAGGAGCCATAAAACCGCCACTGGGCTCATTCTTGCTCTCCATGTGTCCTCTGCGTGGAGACGAAATGGACAGTTCATACATAAAGATGTCATGACGGATATTTTGCGTGCGATCGCTCCGATTGGGGATTCATATTGGCCGATTTATTAGCCGGAGATCAGAGGTCAGAACACAGATGCTGCGGATCCCCAAAAAGTGGATGCTTGATTTCTAACGCAAACTGGGCGGTATCGGACAATCTTTTTTTTATCATGTGCTAGTCACACTTGAGCGGAGTGTGCACGGTCCAGAACGTCCCAGTAATGAAGCAAACAGAGAGTGGCTGGAAACTTTTATGACCGCCTTCCAGGCCGACACGGGGGAAAACATCACCAGCCTGAGTCAGTGTGCTGAGGAGTTGGATGTCGGACCAAAAAAACGCCCCTCCCGATCATCACACCACCCCTTCTTATTCTGTGTTCTCACTCCACCCTTTTCCTCCGCCTTGCGCTCCAATTCCTCTCCACGAGTTGGACTGAGGAAAGTGAGCAGCTGACATATTTCTTTCATGCTAAAAGTGCCAAAATAGAAAAAGATAAAAAAGTTACCATTAAAAGATGAACGTGTGTTATTTAAAGGCAAATAATGGCGTGCGAGAAGCCTCGGATCTGATTAATGGCCATTCACAAAAACAGCGTCATTCCTGTGTCTGACTTATGCATTCAATCTGTGTTCGAACAGACTAGCAAAACTTTTCAGCAAAAGAAAAAAGCTGTTGAGTTCTGCATCTTATGGAGCTACATGGAAACAATTACTTCCTGGCAAATGCAGATTTGTTGGCAGATCTCTTGCTGAGTGTGTGTGCGTGCGTCCGTGCGCACTCACATGTGTGCAGTTACACTTGAGCACAAAGAGAATAATTGCCACTGAAACGTCACCAGGTTTCATTTGACAAGTGTGCTGTGCATCGGCCAAGCAACATCTGGACGCAAACGGGGAAGTGACTGCCAAGCGCATGCATTACAGCTCGAAAGGCCCTCTCCGCGTGGGGATGCCTGCGAGGCTGAAAATTAGCTGAGAAAGTGGTGTAAAAGCTGCAAAGGAGCGGGAGCGTCTCTTTGTCTGCCACTCGGCGCTGATTCTGCAGAAAACGCAGCTCAATAATTCAAATTAAGAAAGCAGCTATGCGCATAATAGTATGCGATGTTTGAGGGGAAGAGGAGGGATGGCTGGTGGTAAAAGCTGCGCAAATACAAATAAAAACTACCCCTGAAAATAAAGCTAAAGGTTATAGTCACCCCAAGGAAGCATAAAATCCCCATAAAATAAAGTCCTCTAATGCATAAAGATGTAATAAATATCCCTTTCAGTGTTTTTACAGGACACATTAACTTCACAAGTGGCTGCTATGACCACATCCATACACAACCGCTTACGCAGTGGCCCCTTCTTTGTGCTTTTTAAGGATTCAAGAGTTAAGCTCAATACTTGGACTTGGTGGAAAACAATAAAATGCAATTAGCGATTGTGGAAAGTTAAAAAACAAAGAGGAGGACATCACTTGAAGGACTACGAAACGTCAGAGCAATCTACTCTGATTTCAAGGATACTTGTGTTTAAATGTCAAACTTAAGAACAGAATCCAGGTAGACGGTCCACACAGCTTAATCCAAGGCTGATGATGTTAAACCAAACAGAGTGAGGTCCCGAACCAGCGGAGGAACACAACATCATTAACGTATTTTGAGATCTTGTTACAGATCTTGGAAAAAGTGTGCAGAATGTATTCTCTCACACACCTGGCCGAGCAGAATATTCCTTCTGTTTTTCAGAGTCTGCACCGCCGGCTGCAAACAAGCGAGGAACACAGAAAGCCGTCCTCAGATGAACTCTGACCCGGTTAGCCGTGCCGCTGAAATGTAGAGTGGAGGGCCTCTCTATTCTGCATGTTTAATGAGATCGGCTGACAAATTGAATATAAGTGCCCAGTGAGGCAAGGCACAGGAGGTTGGTGGAATAGGAGGAGGGGGGGGGGCGATTGGGGTTAGACGAAGAAATTAGCTACTGGGGCCTGTTCTCTGTTGGGTTTAAGTGAATCTGATTGGTTGGAGGGGAGTGTAATTGGGGCCAAATTATGTCAAAAAGAATGGTTAGCATTTCCTTTCCTTTAAGTTGTGTAAAATGAATTGTTCCCACTGTCAACTATTGGAAATAAACCTTGTCTTTTAAAGTATGTACATTTACCTGTTCTGTAGTGATGATAATGGAGGTATCGGGCTATCCCTTGGAACTTAGATTAGACGATTATACTCCTCTCAATGTGCCAAAGCTCAGTACCAATGTAGGGAGTACCCTTGAGGTAGCAAGTTGGGGGTTTTGGGGGTGGATGGATGGTGGTACAACCAAATTCCATGCAAAAGTCAGGATTTTGCATCCTCTCTCAGACCAGCAATTTTACCATAACCTTACCCTAACTGTTATAGTGGCCAGACCATAGCCATGCCTTAGCCTTGAAGTAAAAACAGATTTCTTACAAATCTGGTTACGCATTTGTTGCTCTGGTTGTTGTTGCTATTGTAAATCCAGCTACTGAAAAAGGAGGTCCCATGGGTCCAAAAGCAAGAGTGGTCATGAACCATACAGGCTGAAAACAAACCCTCAGCTTAGTTAGGACTAGGTAGGACACAATTCCTACCAAGTGTTGCAAAATAGTGTTGGCAGGAACTTGTTTTGCACTTGAGAAGGTAAGCTCTGGCATTAGAAGGACTAAATCCCTGTAAAATAAAAAGGTTGGAACTGCTAGCTTGTTTACACTCATAACATTAGCAACCAGGTGTGAGATAAGGGTAACCGTTTTCGGGGTGTTTTGGGAAACAGCGAAAGTAAAAGAAGCATCTTTTGCTTTTATATGATGATACAACTGCCCCTTTTTGGCTACATCCAGCTAGTCAGACTAATTCCAACCTAATTTTTTTTGTCGTAAACATCCATAGCAGGATACACCACAACTTCCTGATTCAACTTTGACATTCAATACCACACTTGCTGCATTTGTACACACCAACCAAATTCATGATCATTAGCAACACTACAGGTTCACTCGTGAATTGCTGCTAACAAACCGAGCATGCACTGTAACTTTTACGTGCAGCTAGCTATGTGGACTGGGAGTTCAGGGACAAGGGGAGTGCTGGTGTTTACATTGCTAGCGCAGGATGTTTGGAACTAACTAGCATGCTAACTTCAGTAGACATCTCTGTAATACACACATACATGATAACATTTGTTATTTCATCAGATACTGTTTTTTGATTCTGTTTTTTTATTTTCATGTTTTGGACTAAAATCTTCACATTTTGCACCTTGCAGATAATGTAGAAACAAATGATTTCAAAAGCCTTTTCATACAACGTTATATAGAGTTTTTTCAGCATTGTCCAATTTCGGCATTTTCTATGCTGATAGTGTGACCACTCCTCTGTCTCACTGGGAAAGCAGACACACAGTTTACTTACTCAAGTTGCCAAACAACAGGCAAACACTTCCTACAGGCTCAGAATACTTAATCAGCTTACTCATACATTCCTTTTTCAAATAACATGCATGTTTTCATGGCTGTTAGACTGTATCAAAGGTCTCTCTTCAGGCCTCACACCACCATGTGCAGTAGTAACTTTACTGACCAGTCTCAGCCAGGCAGCCTACAAGCACGCATACACACACACACACACACACACACACACACACACACACACCATCTGTTGCTGGTTTTAGAGTATTGTACTCTTTCATATGCAATCCCTCCCATTTTGCGAAGGATAAAGCAATAATTGGTGAGACAACTGTAAAATGGTGATCAGTCGCTGAGTGTTACAGAAGCCGAATGACAGCGTGATAAACCACGAGGGGCTGTCCAGCCTGAGTGACTGGCTGTGAGGTTTCATAGGCTGGATTTTCCCCTCAGGGGAACAGCGGTCGAGGCTGAGGGGTGGTGGGGGTGGAGGGAGAACAGGAAAGAGGTGGTGCAGCACAGGCAAGCAAGGCTGTTTTTTATGGCTTTGATTTGGGAAGGACACTACATCACTTGTATGGTGATGCTGGCGTTCCAGGAGGCGAAATGAAGAGTCTAGCAATGATGACGATAATAAGGCGTTTTTATTCCTCGCTAATCAAACTCTGGACTTTATGATCAGATCAGTTAAATAAACTTCATCTGGCTGCTTCCTTCGCCGCGTGCACCTCGTCTTTCTGTGCCCTGCTTTGTCTACCCTGTTCTTGGCTCAGAGAGCTGGCACAGACAGGGACTGAGACGTTCGTCTGTGCTTCTCTTGATTGGAGACGTCTGCAGATCCAGCCCCTTCTTTGAAAGTCAACAGACAAATATAGAGTTTCATGATTTCACAGAACGTTTGATGGCTATGACGTGACTGACATTTTATTTAAAAGTGAAACCATATATATGAACACAAATCTTCTTGTTCTCATATGAAAATGATCTTACAATAACATGACCTCTTCTCCTTTTATGCCTTGATGTAGATATTTTTAAGCTATTTTTTAAATTTTTTTGGACATATGCCATGAGTTGCAGGCCCAATTAAATCTGTTTCACATATAATACTCCTCATGAAAGGAATTCCCATGAATGGTGCCACGTGTCTAGCATCTCTACAATGAAAATTAATGAACCACATAAAATGCTACAGAAAGATTGTGAGGCAGCTGATATGTAGTCTTGCAAATCCACCGCAGTGTCCTTTGAGAAAATAGACCCGGCGGCTATGGCCGTGGTTTAGGTGTGACGACGGCGAGAACCGGCTGCTAGCTTGCAAACAATGGCGGCCCCGGAAGTGGTCAGATGGATGCTGCCATAGCAACAGTTTAATCAGTACTTGACAACATTTTTTCATTAGAAGAAGAGCAAAGAACGGCACTGATGGCTTTTCTTGTCAGAAAAGGTGTTTTTTCACTCTTCTCCCGACCAGCTTTGGTAAGAGTCTGATTCAGCAACTGGCACAGCTGGTAGGGTTGAGGTGATTGGTTGAAGTTAAAAGTTAAAAGTTTCGAGCGGCTCCATCCCAGATGAATTTGTAAAACAAACCATCTGTCAGGTTTACAGAAAGACAGAAGTCTGAGTAAACGTTTCACTGAAAAAGACATTGACGTGTTAGGAGTACAATTGCTAACTGGTGTCCTGAAAGAGTCCTTGTGCAGCTTCACATGAGACAAATCTCTGCATGAATGTGTGTCCACGTTTAAGCAATTGACGGTGTAATAATGCCAACCCATTCCATGACTCCCGAGGTGATAGTAACAGAGAAATAAGACTGGCTGTCATGTGGGATGGCAACGGAGGCATGAGATCATTTTTATGTAATTGGCACCGCTATTGCAGTCGCTCCCAATGTGTGAAAGCAGGCATCACCCTCACTAGCACCATGTAGATCAGCCAAACCTCAGTGTCTGGAGAAAGAGCCCTGAGATCCACCATATCTGTTACACCGAGGCCTGCGGGGCAATAACTGCAACTACCAGCCTCCAATTGAAGAGCCTCTCATTGGCCGATTAAAACTCAGGAGTCTTCCAGAAGGATATGAGCCTGTTATTTTTGAATGTAACGGAGGTCTGATTTAATAAAACTCACTCGTTTTAAAATAACACATTAGTGGAGCAGAGTGGATTTTCTGTAATGCACTACACGGGACTTGATGGAATCCAGATTTCACTGGGTATAGTACAGGATGCGAGGCAAGTACAGTAGAGGGACTGCATTATCCTTCCACTGATAAACATTCATGAGCAGATCTTATTAAGAAAATGAAAGGGGTGCCGTGATAAAAACACAACTGTTCTCTAATCGCTGGTTGCCGTTGTGGATTAATGTTGTCGATGTTGCCTTGAAGAAACCCTGAAACATTATTTCTTTCTAATTATCAGTCCACTTGGTTGGCAATTTTATCCAAACAAGTTCTGTTGGAGGTGCCACTGAAGTCTATAAAGTGAAAAGAAACCTGACCTACAAATATTTATTCTGAGGTATGAACTTCATAACAGGAGATGCTGGTGGCAGATTTGGGACCTAGTCGATATGGAATTACCTGTTATCATTCGTGTCAATGAGAAATTTATGCAGAGAGCAGAGAGGCTGGGGAAGTGGAGTCAGCTTTCCAGAGCGATAAAAATCAGCTGGCGCCTGTTGAGGAGGTGCCTGTGTACGTCCTGTCACTGCCAAGGACAAAGACTCTCCCTAGTCCCGCCTAAAAAAGGTTTCCAGAGTATTAGAGTGATCAGATGTGCTCCCTACTATGCAGAATATTTCACTAAAAGGGAAAGTTCACCCCCAAATCAAATATACAGAATTTTCCTCCGAGCTGTAGCGCTATTTATCCATCTAGATTTTTCCGGAGTGAGTTGCTGAGTTTTGGAGATATCTACCGGCTCTCCAGTGTAATGGAACTACGTAACACTTGGCCATGATGCTAAAAGCAGCAAAATGCTATACTTTTGAAAAACTCAACAACAATGTGTCTTTCCAGAAATCACAGATAATCGTGGTCTTAGTCGTGGTCGTAGTCTCGTGCTAGTCAACATGCAGGATATTAATATCAAAGGCTTCCTCCTCTTGCTAGTTTAATTAGCTGGCCTCGCCAGGTTGGAGGGTGTGGTTTAGTAGAAAGAAAATGGTTCCTACAAAAAACTGCTCACAACAAGGTCTGTATGTTGTGTTGATTTCATGTCATGATGTCTAGAACGAGAAAATTACATTTTTTTTGCGGACAAGCCGAGTGCCATCTAGTTCCATTATATTTCTGAAAAGGCGGACATCTCTGCGGCTGATATATCCTAAACTCTGCAACCAAGAGGAATAAATAACACTGCAGGCAAGAGGGAAAAAACATGTGTTTGATTTTGAGGTGAACTGTCCCTTTAAACCCCAATTTTGCAGATCCAGTTCACCTCAAAGAAGGTAATAAAGAAATTCCAAAAACACTCACTTTAAACCAAATGCCACCTGAAGGCCAACTGGCAGTGCTCAAAACGACGGATCTGACATGATACTTAAATTGTCTTCCTTCAGCTCAGGTAACATAACACACAAATGCCGCTCTCCCACACCTTCCAGTTCATATTCTCTGTCATTTTCCCATGTTTTTCCTCGGCATTAGCCTTCACCTTCAACTGTAAATTCTATCCCCCGGTGGGACTGCACGCGCCATGTGTCGCACCCTCTCCCACCCGGGGCTTGTGATCTTTAGGCTGGTGAGAAACATGCAGAGGTGTTCCTTTTCCTTCCTGTTCCATGCACAACTTTAAGTGGTGGCCCAAGAGACTTGGATTGGCCTTACTGAAAAAACTTTCCCCCCCACACACACACACACACATTCACCATCCCGGGGTTTGTCCATCGGACTTCATCTGCTCCTTCTCGGGGTCCGCCATCTGCACGGCCCTCTCTATAGACACCCATTGTTAAAGAGTTAGGCCTCAGTGAGCAACTTCAACCAAACTAAAGTGCGCTGAAGCCACAGTTTCAGGGCACAGGAGTGCGATGAGGTGTAGGTGCTGGGTAACTCTAGATTTTTAATTACAGAGTGTGCATGGCGGTGCGATAAGAGGGTCATGGCTTCCTGATAACCTGTTTGGTGAGTCAGTGACTGTTTGTCGCCCAGACTGAGGGCGAGCTGTGAGAACGGGACAAAAACCTCATCTTTGTGTCAATACGTCTCTCTGAACTTCCTATAGACTCAAAGTAAGAGCCGCCATCTGCTTTTCGCCTCTGACTGGTGAAACCACACACCTGAGTCACTATTCAAAGTCTACCTGAACAGAAAACAGTGATGACTCCTGAGGAAACAATGAGAACATGGTTTGTTTGCGTTAAGACCATTTCATCCGCTGTCAGTGTGTTACTGAGATTATCCAGACACATTTATTTGACCAAAAATAGCAGGGCATTAGCACAGGTTTGTTGGTACAGGCACTTCGAGGAAGATGAAAAGCAATCCAGGAAGTCCAGTATGAGTAACCTATCCACGAGTTTTAAAGGTTTATCAGATATCAAAACACCAACACAGCAGTTTATAATACTATGAGACATGAGTTCACGGCTCTGGAAGGTTGGGGTTTTATCCCGGATTACCCGGGATCGAGAGGTAAAAATTCCCTGTTCATGTCACAATGTAATCTGCCATATTTGTTTGACATATTTGAGAACAATGATTGTGTTGTGGCAAACACTGAGTCAACTTTTTCGCTGCATGGCCCAGCAGCTGCTGCCAGAGCCACCTGCGTTGGATCGTTCACTGAGGTGAATTAGAAGACTGCATTTTTGTTTTGACTCAGTCTTCTCCGTAAGACTGTTCAATAAGAGGACAGGCCTTCCGGGTCTGAAAAGATAAGCCAATGCCGAAGTGCTTTAAACTTGCATTCTTTCCATTGTGGTGAAACCAAGCTGGTTTCAAAAAGAGGTCCTATATATAAGCTTATGAGAAAATGGCATTGCTTCTCAGTTTATTTATTCTCACAGTAAACGGTTTCCTAATGATTGTATGGTTCCAATCACTAGTTTTAAGTCTTCTACAAAAGAGCATGATGTTCATTTGATTTATTATGGCCCCATTCAGAGTAAAAAAGACGATAAAGAAAGGTTTGTTTTTAGTCGCTACGTCGGGTTTTCAGTTCGATCCAATCAGGATAGAGGCTTAGCAATGCATATCGTCCCCAGGCTACGACCATAAAGCTAAACCCGTGGCTTTGAAAAGGGTCATCCACACTTTATTATACACTCAATGAGTTGGTCTCAACATAGCCTCATAGTTGGTTGCATAAAATGTTCATTTTTGATTGGCAGGTTAAAAGCGTGCGTCAGAACGCCTAAAACCTACTGTAAAATTAATCAATAGGGTCATCAACAGTATTCTGTGTCTTTAGAAAATTCTGTGTTAATTCTATGTCATTTATGTTTATTTACACACATCATGCATTCCTCCATTTATCAGTATACTGGGTCAATAACCAGCTACCTAACCTGTGTTGAACTCACTAGCGGTCTAGTGCCAGGACACAGCGAGCGACAGTAGACAGGACACAGCACTGAGCTCTGCAGCAAATCTAATAAACCAGTTACAGTTTTCCTACTCCCACCAAGAATGGTAACCAAGCTGCTCAAATATTAGATCTCAGGAAATAGTGGAGGACAATTTCCTCCGAGCGTAACATTAGAATGCACGAGCCTCTGCTCCCGGAGGTTCGGGGCCACCACCGCTGGGCCGCTCCAATTAGACGGAGCCTCCCCGCTGCGGCCGAGCCAGCCTGAACGCAGGAGCACCCGAACGGAGCTGGAGGAAGGAGAGAGGGGAGACACACACAGCCCCGAGCGGCGTGTTATGTTTGGCACGTATTTTCGCCTAATGTCTCTCCCTGTCTACACGTCTGGCCCCCGATCAGGCTGCAAAGTGATGATTAGACGGCAAGAAGAAGGAAATAAAGAGATGGAAACACGAAGCTACTAACGCTGCGGCTGGCCGTTATCTCAGATGATAGAATTGACGTTAATGTCTAAAGAAATGACAACTCTTTGATCCTTCTTTACACTGCTCGAGGGCAGTTTTCAGAATGGAAAAAATAATACAGATAATCCAAAAATGACCGAAGGAAGTGGTGAATCGACTCAACTGGAAAATCTTTGAAACGCTTTCCCAAATTGTCTCCCATTTTGAAAACTGACCCTTGGTGGAGTAGAGGGCAGTAAGAAAGAGTCTTTTAAGAATTGTCTTGTTTTGTTTATAAATGCAAAGATGAAAGGACAGGGCTTGCAACTCACAAACTTGAATTTGAAACTGAATTCTGCTTTCAGGAGTTATAGTTCTGCAAACACGATCTCAGCTGACAAAAATAGAACTAAATATCAGCGGCCATTTCAGGAACCACATGGAGGCCGCAAGAACTGTGGTTAGCTGGTGTTTCTCGTGTTTTCTCACTTGAGAAAGTGGAAGAACAGCTCACTTATCTTCTTTTCACCATCACACGTCTTACAAAGCCGTCTTCACTGCCAACTGTCTGCTCACTTCAACCTCGGCGCTCTACCACAGCGAACGTACACACGATCATTTTACCGATTTCTCATTTTCAGTATTGAGACAAGAGCGCAAACACTCGTACCACAAAGTGAGTGACAGAGCTGAGCTGAAATAAAAAATATAATGTAAACCTAAGCTGTGGATATACTTGCATGAAGCATAAATAACATTTTGATTTCAGTTGGTATGTCACATTACTATTATATTACATTATAGTTTTGTATGAGCAGCTTCTTCTTTCTTTGTCCATATACTGTAGGTTGGACCTTCTGTTTATTATTTATTCTTTTTTTTATTATTTGTCGTTATTTCTGTTTTTATTTTCTTTGAAATGCAATTTTAATGTTCTCTTAACTTAAACTTCAGTTGGAAACGTTGCCAATCTAATCTGTTGGCTTTTAAACAGGCTAGGTTTATCGTTTGACCAATCATCATATAACATTTATTAAACTCACAATTTGATGCATCAACTCGTTGCTATGCGTCCGACACACAGCTGCGTTTAAAAGTAACTTTTCACTCACTTCCAAAACAAAGCGCACACTGACCAGATCAAGAACCTTCAACAGGAGGCGGTGCTGCTTTTGTACACAGGGGCCGCCAGAATCAACAACAAATGAAAGTTCGTTATAGCAGCTTTAATGTATTATTTTTTAATTCATGTCTATGCCCCATTACATAATAATACAAACAATACTAATATAGAATCGGTCATATAGACACTGTGGACGTCAACTGCATTTTTGTTCCTAATCATAAATGAGAGCTTTGTTGACTTTTTCACAATAAAATAGGGTCAAAGTTGACTGATGAGCGTCAAAATCCATACGAAGATGAACATGCTAACGTTACGGTGAACTCACTAGATGCAGTTTGTTGACCTTCTCTCTTTCCTTCGCCCTAAAATAGGATTTATTGAATAGCCTTGGCTCTCCCCATTGTAATAAGACACTGTTTTAAAGCCCTCGAAGTATGCCATTGTTCGTTTCACCCCTGCCCTTTCTAAACGTATTAATCCCATTGCCACGGTCTGATGCTGAAAATCCCCAGTGGAAACACCTAAGAGGACTGGATCTGCTCGACCACACAAGATATTCCTATTTCCTCCCCTGCAACAAGCGCTATCAAAGGTATAACCACGGTCACCGCTGAGCAGGTAAGAGGAAGTACATCTGTAGGCGGTCCATTTGGGGGCACGCAGCAAAAAGGCTGGCTCCGATGCAGGTGCTATCCTCTGGAAGGTGATTAGATATCATCACTCTTTCATTAACTCAGTATTTTCTAGTATCGCGGTGACTGTGGGGAAAGAATGGCCCTTTTCATCAGTCATCCCAGCTAATGAGGCCTGCTGAAAGGGCCAGGTTAAAGTGGAGGGATAATGAAACAAGAGAAAAGTTGGTGGGGGGGGATGTGACAAAAAACATGACACCAGGGATTTGTGAAATCATGCAGCATGGGGGGAATTTTGAAAGTAAGTGTATGCATTAAGATGTGTGTGACTTTTGTAGAGAGAAATGAAAAATAAGGATGTAAACAAGGACAGGTGTTCGAGTGAATCGAGAAGGGGAAATGAGGAAACATACGAGAGTTTTATTTTTAGGTTGTGACACGGCAGGCGCCAACAACAGTCTCATTTTCACCTGATCACAGAAACAGGTAGGAGGGGAGGAGGGCCCAATGTTCCATTACGTAGACCAGGCCGGGGTGCACACAGGTTCTTTGTGAAAGCTGTCTCTGTGTGTGCAGGCAAACTGTAGGTGCCACACTGACATCATCCCCCGAGCTGTGGATGGGACTTTTTCATGTGTAGCGGTGCCAAGGAGCTGCTAGTACTGTCAGCCAGTCTGAGTCAGCACTCGGCTTCCAGACACAACCGTGCAATAATCCATGACGGAAGAGAGTTTCACAACACGTTGTGCTGAAAACAAAACTCGACATGAAGTCTGATTGGACACTGATCAGCTGGAAGTTTTGTAAAAAGAAGGGGAAAAAAAGGGCAGATTCATTTTAAAGATATTTATTATTAGATAGCAACATTCACCTTAAGATCACCTAAAATATCTGCAAAAAGCTACGAACTGGACCATGAGTTCATGTCAAATAGTCAGTCAGAAAAAAGACTCACTTTAGTCAGTTACCTAGTATTAGCTAAAGTTTGCTAACATTAGTCACCATAATCTACTATCAAAACCGATAGAGTGAGGTTAAATCAGCTAAATTGATGAGTGCATCGACTTGAGCAAGGTTTTTTTTATTGCTAATGAATTAACTTTTAATTTGCAATAACAAGATTGTGTCCTTTTTTCTTTAGTTGCCCTCTAAACCTTTGCAGTGACAAAAGATAAGCGTTATTTCCAATCATGCTTTTCCCTGTCACCTGTTCTCCGTTGACGGGACCCCTGTTGAGGATGCGAGCCCATCATTAACCTCTCCAAAGACCCAGGTAGCATCATAAGAGTTTGTCAGCACTTTGACAATGATCCATTGTCATTCGGACATAATTGCAGGTCAGGCTCTGCTGTTGGAAATGCAGGAGAGTGACCTGCAGAGATCACACTTTTGTAGCATTTCATTGTCATTCGAATGACTCGGAGGTCATCTCACCTGAAGGCATGGAGGCTGGCTTGTGGTCATTCAGCAGAGTTCAATACTGCATGAGTTTTCAGGTGTGCTGTCAGAAAGGGGCGGGAGGTCAGTATTAGGGTTTCATGCAAGAAGCTTCTCAAGGTTTTAAGAGGAGAAAAAACTCCACGAGTTACTGATCATGCGTCTTTATTATTATTTATATATTTTTTTTGCATGATGACAGCGCAAAACTAAGGCTCAATGGTGGAAACCATCCAGCGCAGATGGCTTTTATCAACAGCTATTGGTTCGACTGCATTTCCTTTCTCTGCTGATACTCTATCAATGAGTGCCCAAGGTGTTTTGGTTTACTGAAAGCCGGGAGCAGATAAGGGCTGAGATTGTAGCGGCACTATCTCCAGAGGAGACCGGCAAAAGGAAAAGATATACAAGAAAGCGTGCGGCAGCAATTACCGCACAGTGCTGGTCGCAGGGGTGAAGGCCAGGATGCATCTGTCTCCTTGCTTTCTTACATACTGTCATTGGTTGCTTGTACGATTTTCAATGATTACTTTATGGCTGTGTTGAATATTTTAGTTTTGGTTTTGAATAACCAAACGTGGCTCTTTTCCAGCCTCTGCATGCGTTCGCTCCTCAGTCCTCGCTGGTGAAGCCACCGGGAGCTGCTGTGGTTCTGTGCGGGGTATCGAGGAGGTGTGAGGGAGTCAGAGCAGGGAACAGAAGCCCATCCCTCTGAAGGTGTCAGGGCCTTGATAAGTCCTGTTTAAACTTTACCCTTCGCAAAATGCCATGTGTCAACAGCTGCCCGTGGCCAGAGCGCTCTGATCTGGTTCTGCAAACACCCAGGGGGCAGCCCATCCCTCCCCATGAGATGGAAAAATGCGTTTCTGCAGGCCGAAATGATCAAGAATTAACGAGCTGAGGTTTTTTTTTTTTTTTTTTGCGGTGAGAACCCAACAGTGGGAGCAGCCGGAAGGAAAGTTCAGATAGTTTCGCCGACAGCTCTCCCTCTTGCAGTCTTCTGCCATGTCTGGGGCAGTTGGCACTAGTTGCGGAAAGTCTCAGACAGGTGTCATGTCGGTTTGTGAGGGGATGAAGCCACCTCTGCCTCCACTCCCCCTGCCGCACTGTGTGTCACTCAGAGGAAGTTCTTCTAATTCTTCATGTGTCTTCTGGCAGATGATTTAAACACAGCAAATGTTTTAATGCACTTCTTCTGTTGGAAAATGTCTGTTCATGTTAGAAAGTCTCCACTAACTATTGTATTTTTTGGAAATCCTAATCCTTGCATTGTGTACCTTTTAAATAAAAAAAAACAAGTCAAAGTTCAAATAAGTGGCACATCACGCTCACATTATGAGCTGAAATGAGCTGAAGCGAGCGGAGGGGAATGGGACGGCCGCGATGCAAGAGACCAACTGATCAAGAAAGCGTCTCCACATTTGTAAGCGTGAAACAACTCGATCATTTTAACAAGATGCTGGGAAGGCATATCAGGCAGTTTTCATAAAAAATGTCAAGGTCAAGACACTGAAAAGCCGTGTTCCCGCCAACAACGCTGGGTATTTTTTGATTCGATGTCTGTCTGTTTGAGCTCCTGTCACTTTAATGCCCAGACTCCTCTGATTGGTCAGCTCACACACGCCTGACCCAGCACCGCTAACGACAACAAAGCAGCTGTGCTAGCTGCGAGACATAAATTATGTCAATGTGTGACTCTGTGACGTAGTGACGGAATTAAAGGCGAGACTTCTGACGAGGCGTTTCAGGAGCAGTGTTTTCTGCGGGAGAGAGGAGCTTCTGTTGTACAGTGCCAACATCTTTTAAAATAACGTGCCATAGTCCAGTTTTGTTTCAATTGTTCTGACAAACACACTTCAAAGACAGCTACGCAAAGACTCACATACTTAATGTACTAACACGCCCGCATACACACGACACTGAAGTCTTCAAGAGAGAGGGGCGTTCTGCTCAAACATTTGCAGTGGAATCTGAGAGAGCGGAGAGAGGTGGAGGACATGATTTGGCAGTTTACCCCCGGTGTTTGCCTCAAAATTTTGACGCCATGGCTCGAAGTCAAGCTGAGAAGTTTCCCAAGACCTGCTTGCTCGGCCCGCAGGCGGGTGTTCCACATGTAAGCTGTGGGCCCTTGGCCCCTGAGGATCTGCGTCCCCCCCACCCCACCCTCCTCGATCGACCATAAGTCAGTCTGCAGGGCACTGCGGGGGCGCGAACATGCCCGACCGCACCTCTGATGCCTCCGTGTTAGCCATCGCTGGGTTTCCTCCTCTGCATGTCGAGACCGGTTGCCTCGCGGGCTCAGCAATCTCGGCTCCCATCATACGTTCCGGAACAAAGCGTGCATCAGATATTCACCTCGAGATGTAGGACGTTGTTTTGTGCTAACGAAGGCACATTTAAATTAAAGTTAATTTGAGAGTATCATTTGATTGCAGTATATAGAAGTTACAGTTTACCTGCCACCTTTCTAGCTTCAAACAGTGTTCTGGGAGCTTCTGAGTTTGTATTATTACCTCATTGATATTAAATAAATATTACAATTCTGAGTTCGAATTTCTTCTCCAATACTACTGAGTGCCCCGTGAAGACAGGGAGCAGATATAGCATATATAGGTACATGTGACGGGCTCATTAGGCTGCTTTAATTAAAATGTGTGTCGGGACACACTGGAAGGCCTCGACAGGAAACCGTGAACAGCCACCGTCTTCATACGGAAAGATGACATTCATCACAAAATTTTTCTTTTTAGCCATGAAATGCTCGTTGTGTCCACTAAACAGCGACTGAGCAAACACATCCTCGTGTGATGGACAATTTAAAACAAGCACTTTATTTGTGCATTTTCATGCTTTGTTATTGTTTTTATTTGTACAGTTGTAGAATATGAATCAGCTGTTTTTCTTTTAATTTCACCTGATTAGCAGCCTACTTTTGAAAAAACAGTCAGAGTTTGACATATATTTTACATTTTCAAGCAAAATTCAGGGATGGAAAAGTAACTGAGTACATTTACTCCAGTACTGTACTTAAATGGGCACTGTGTTTTTTGGAGAAGGAGAATAATAATATATTAATGAAGTCATTACACAAACTAAGAAATATTTTGATTTTCCATAACTAAATCAACAAGCAGTTCTCAGAGGAAAATAAGGCCCCAGAACACTGTTTGAAGCTAGAAAGGTGGCAGGGTCCGCCACATATAAACAAAGTAAAACAGAATGAAACTGTGTTGCCCTTTAAGGTCAGTTTGTTTGAGTTTGGGGTTTCTTCTCCAAAACTACATAATGGACCTTTAAGTACAATTCTTGCACTTGCACTTTACACTCCGGCTCCACTACATTGACCCAAAAAAACCCTTGAAACCTTTAGATACTAGTTATTTTGAGATTGAATGCTGTATCGGATCCAACATAGCGCATTTAAAAAAGTTTATTTAATCAACAGTCAGATTAAAAAACAAACAAACAAACAAACAAACAAAAAACACTAATTCTGATTATCAGAAAAAGCTGTCAGGTAATCACAGTATACATATATATGATATATATGAAATGCTTCGTATTTTTGATGCTTAAGTACATTTATTGACAGAAAGTAACTTCTGATATCACATACTTCATCACAAATATCTTTAATTCTGATCACATCACTCGATTCAATGTGTCTGGGTTTGTTCAGTTGCTACAGATTCAGGTCACGAATCGTATCCAAACTCTCTGACTCTCCATGACTACATGTGGACTGGTAACTCACTGGTCTTACGGATTTGGTATCTAAAATTGAACACATGGATTATGGTGACGGAGTTCTCTTCACAAAGTGTCCTTTGTCCTCACAAAACACAAGAGCTGGAGCAAATCCAGCAGAGTAGATTTTGTTTTAGTGCTGGGACACGTTTGTTTTTGCTCCAGTTTTGACAGACTTGATGACGAAAACAGTTTGTTCCGATCCAGCAGCTGCATGAAGGTT
>OMLP01029343.1:0-11229 GCA_900302685.1 Spondyliosoma cantharus | reverse complement strand
AGATATAAAGATAGAGGAAACAGAGAGAAACAGCACCATAAAGAGGGAAACGCAGAGATGTCAAATGGGGTATTTGATGTGTGTCGGTTCTTTCATGGACTTTTCATCCCCAGCACCTGGGTGTGATGTAATATGACTCTTACTCGCTCTTTTTTTCCCTCGCTCGCCATCCCTAGAGATCTCTGGACCAGCATCGCACACCTCTCTCTACTTTGGTGGAAGATCATATCTGACTGGAGCCGGCCCCTGGCACTCTTACAATGGCCTGTAAAATACAGCTCCATCAACCACTTATGGCTTTTGAAGGAGCCTGACTCCTGACCACCAGAGATAGTTGGATTGCACCTGAGAGGAGACAGGGGTGTATGAATAAAAGGGGGAAAAGGGATCAGGGGTTCTAGCCTGCCCTACAGTGAAACCGTGCTCTATTTCCCTGGCAACACTTTGAGCCTGACTAGATCGCCGGGGCACTTGATTTTCTCAGCGCCTTTTATCCATTTCCATTACAAAAACTACCATCAAGGCAGAGAGGTCTGATGTCGGGTTAAAACAGAAGAATGGACAGGCTGAATGACTGTAAAGCCTGTCATTTGAAAGGTCCGAAATGTGTGTTAGTTGAGCTAAATGAACAGCAGATTGTTAAAAGGAAGGCCAACGTGCCCCTGGTGATAGAGTGAGAGTGATACCTACACATCAAATACGGTGACATATTACATTTTCTAATGATCAAAAAGAAAAATAATGAATTGATCCTTATAATATTTGATATATTTAATGTTTTGTTCCTGAAGTCCTATGTTCCCACGTCCAGTATTCCCGAGGCCTTATGTTACCAGGGCCCTATGTTCCCCAGTTCGTATCTTCCAAAAGCCCTACTTTTCCAGGTTACAATGTTCCAAGGGTTCTATGTTTCTGAGGCCCTGTGTTTCCAAGTTCTTATGTTCCCAAAGTCCTATGTTTCAAGGGTCCTATGTTCCCAATATCTCTGTTCCCAGATCCTATGTTCGAAAGGTCCCTTTTTGCTGAGGCCCTCTTTTCCAATTTCCTCTGTTCACCAGTTGAACTGACTCTGATAGCACGCATTAACCCTCCTACTGTGTTCCCTAACCCCAACTGTAGAGCTTGGCAACATAGGACCTTGGGAACATAGGTCATATGTATCTATTCTGCGAAAATCACATGGCTCCAGGGTCCTGTGTTCCCAGCATCTTATGTTTAAAGGCCATATGTTCCCAATGTCCTCTGTTCCTTAGCTCTCATGTTCCCAACATTTAACCTCTTATTGTGTTCAGGTGAAATAGCCCTAACCCTAGAGATGGGGAACATGGTACTTTGGGAACAAAGGACCCTTGGCACATGTGTAAAACTGGGAAATATGGGAACACAGAATTATTTGTCATGTTAACATTATATGCCATATACATCTGGGGAACACAGGAATGATTTCCATTCATTTTCATTCATTCCCGCATACATTATCCTGCTGCTGTAAATATTCACTAATGTGTATTAATCCACAGCTGACTATAGTCCCAGTCAAATATGGCATTTGCTAAATGCTACACTGCCAAACTGTTACAGGGTGATATTTACTCTATATTCAGGCCCAGTTCTTCAAGATGTATGTCTTATCCACGAACACATGGGTTTGGGGCTGAGAGCCAAAGAGGGAATAAGACGTGTTAATAACAACAAAGATATGGAATATTGCCCGTCTTAACCTTAAACATGAGCACATGAATATGTTTGATAAACACAGGAGCCCCTACATTTGTTTATATAAGAATTGCTTACTGAGCGGGACATTATACAGTTGAAAAATAAATTGTCAGTGTCTTTGGCAACACCGCTCCTCCACCTGTTGACCGGATGCCTTCACACTTTCCTGCCTTTTCCAATCATCTGATTTCCACACCCAACCTGCACACCTGCTGTTCGCTCTCTCATCGAGTCACACCTGTCCCTCATCAGCCCCACACAGTATTAAGTACAGCCACACACAAACACTCGTCCTCTGCCAGATCCTCCCTGCCAGCTTCTGGTCCTTAATGCTCATGATTTCTTGTTTTTGCCTGCCTGTTTCATTTTTGGATTTGTTTGCATACACGGTTCACCTGTTGCCAGCTTCTGCTTTCCCTTTTTCAGTTTTACCTGCTCTGTTTTTTTTTTTGTTTGAGTTCAGCTTCTGTATCCACACAAAACGTACCAGTAATGTGACAACTCCCAAAGCATTTGAACAATCTCAAACCTCCCGTCGAATGTGTGTGCGCTTATCATCGTATGACTTTATTGGTTTTTTGTGAAAATCACATTCCTCCTCCTTCCCAGCATCGCTGGCATCCATTCATTCACGCTTAGCCTGTGCGCCTCTGTGTGTTTTTAACGGATGGGATGTCAAATGATAAGGCTCTGGCGCGTCGGCGTATTCAACTGAATGAGACACAACGCCTGTATGCCTCTGAGTGGGTCAACTGATGGATGCCGGTGACGGTGAATGGGTGCGACAGATTGTATCTTTGCTGCGGTGAAGACGAAGGAGGCGGCACCATCACTATCTGTTTGTGAGTGGGGACTCTGGTCACTCTGCGGACCAGTTGCACAGGGGGTCTGAGGCTTCTAACAGACCCCTGTCTGCTGCACCTCCTCCTATCCCACCACCTCCTGATGCACACACATATTCCACGTACACACTCCTCCTCAACCCCCTCCCCTGCAGTTTCTCTATGCAGTTTCTGAGTAATGGGGACAGATGGCTGGCAGCTTCTTGCTGTTTCTTTGGGCTCGTCCAACCCCCGCCTCTCCCACTTTCTCCGCCGCCCCTGGTCTCCTGCAACCGATGGCTCGGTTGCAGAGACTCCCACGGAATAGCAATGCGGCCCCTATCTCTCTCTCTCTCTCTCCCTCTGCAGGCTGAGGGGTTATGAGGGGAGAGAAGGGGGGAGGCGGTGTGAGACGGCGGGGGCGGTTAGAGAGGGAGGATTACTGCTGACAGAGGAGAAATGCTGTAGGCTCGCAAGTGAGGACAACTGCACAGAGTTTGGGATGTAAGGTTGTGTGTGTGTGTGTGTGTGTGTGTGTGTGTGTGTGTGTGTGTTTGCTGCAGGTGTGCGTTCATGCATGCTTTCCTCTGCTCCTCTCCTGCCCGTCCCTGCCCGAGGTACTGTACTGCCTGGACTCACAAACACAAACTGCGCAGAGAAGGACACTGCATGCACAGCAGGCTAACCCAGGGACATGCAGAGGAGAGACAAGGAGGAACAGACCTCTGAGCAAGCCTAAAGCTGTCTGTAAGTACAGCAGCGCAATATACAGTAGGTTGCGCATTTATTGGCCTAACAGTATAATTACATCATGTTGAGTAGTTGTTCACGCTGACCTATTTATTAACGCTGTCTGTGCTATGCATCTGATTTCCGTTGCTGCCGCCGCCGCCGCCGCCGCCGTCAGGCTACAGCTGAGCCGATACCGTTTGTGTGGGAGAAATGCTCTCACCGTGACTTCGCTGACACCGACTCAATGCCAGCGCCACAAAGAGCCCATTATCCGACTTTCAAAACACTTTGAAGTCTTAAAGAAAAGACAATCCTCGCTCTGTTACATCTCTATGAAAAAGATCGACCTAAGATATTTTGCAACTTCTTGGCACGCTCACCCCCCCCCGTAACACACGACTAGCAAGGTTGATACTTCACCGACAAATTCTTTACAAAGTGACTTTACTTAGTCTTTAGCTCAAAATTACCAAGCAAAATAGATGAATAATCCTGAGTTAATCAGTTTTTATAGCAAAGTCAACTTTTTAAAATCAACAGTGCAGATTCCCTGCAGTGTGCACGCAATTTATCTCTGTCAGTGGAAAAAACACGAAACAAAACAAAAAGCAGTCCCATTATCTTCCAGAGCACAATGTTACACAATATAGACAACAACCTGCTAACCTGTCTCTGAAACGAAGCAGCTTGCACCTGTATTCGGTGTTGCTACTGTATAAGAAAACGGCGTAAGTTGAAAGAGACAAGCATTCTCCGCTTAAATGCCAAATTACTGTATTAAAGCACACTTAGGAATATTGAGTCATAGCACAGTGCATGGCAATTTGCTTTTACGTGCCAACCAGATGACACAACACTACCATTACAGCCCTAACAAAACTTAAAACCATACAATCCCCAGAGGCCACGTAACGGCTATTTGGCTGACTTTGGACATCGCTGCTGACAAAAATGGGAACGGATAGGGAATAAATCCCGTGCTGATCAAATCATGTTTTTGATTCCATCCATCAGGCTGTGTAACCTGACCACCGCGAACCAGCTCTGATTCGACGCACCGGCGGAAGCTAAAAATAGCTGATTTAATGCCAAAAGTGGCTGTTAGGCGTCAGTTGGCATCGTGATGCCGGTTGACAGGGTGGATGAAGACAGATGCTGATGATTACAGGTGGCGCAGTGGGGATAATTATGCATAATGTGTGGTTATTTGGGACAAAACATTGGGACGTAGGGAAAATACGGGACCGTGAATTTAAGATGGGGACGGACTAAACAGCTGGGCTTAGGAATGATGACACGGGGATGGGGGATAAAGACGTGGACATGGGCTGAATGCTGATGAGCCTTTAGGATGGACGGAGGGAAGGGAAAAAAAACAAACAAACACCGAACAGGGTTGGGGATGAATGTGAAGACAGGGTAGATAAAGGTGAAGCTGTGAACACGAGATCTCCGCATCTGAAAGACAAGCAAACATGAAGGGGTAGCTTACATTTCTGGTCTTTCCAGGTGACGGTGGGCTCGGGCCGACCCACCGCGAGACAGTAGAGGTTTACATTCTCTCCCTCGTTCACCGACACGTTTTTGGAGATGTTGACGATTCTGGCCGGCACTGGAAAAAAAAAAGAAAAAAGATCATGCTATTAAAATATGACCTTCATTTCATGAATTATTGATGAGGTACGACCACACAGCCTATTAAGGTGTTTAAAGTATGATGCAAATCCCTGCACCTAAGACAGACAGGCAATCAGTTGATTAATGATCTGTGCCCAAGTGCTTACTGGACTGTGCAACAATATGCTTGACCATCTACTTAAAATGCACTGAATTCTAAATGGCTGCAAATGGGCATTAAAATCTCCATCGCCTGACATCTAATCTAATTTGATCTTTAGAAAAAACAGGACATCTGTAGAAGCAGTAATCTGAATTTCTCCTTCTCCTTTGGAAAGTGAAGGACCACCCTTGAGCAACGTTTTTTGCCCCAAACTCACAAAGTATTGGAGCTATGCATGCAGTTAGTTTGATAACAAGATGGCCCTTGAATTTAAATGGCCCATTATCATTGTTTTTAATGAGCTTGGCCCCTAGATGGCTTTTTTTTCTTTTTTTTTTTTCGTGAGACATCTTCCGAGGATCCTATTTTTCTCTATCTTGCTGGAGTTGAATACTCGCAGCGATAAAGCACAGATTGGAGTGGCGGTGGTGCTGCGCCGGCTTGATGCACTGACTTGAGGGTGTAATTATTTTGTGTGATATCAAGCTAGGGCTGAAATTGCAGGCAACTTGGAATTAGGTATGTATGGTCATCTGTGCCAAGCTTTGGACCCTGCAGACAAAGAGTGTTTGTTTGGCTGCAGCGTGATGTGAAAACTCTGTTAGTAAGCCACCGGCGTTGTCTCTGCCACCTGTGAGCTGTGAGCCAGGCCTCGAGTTTTCGTTCCAGCAGAATGTACCTAATACATCCTGTTAAAAAAAAAAAAGTTTTCCAGTTTCACTTCGCCGGCGATGACTAACTTAAATCTGAGCTACGCGCCGTCCGAAAATATGCATATGAAATTGACGCGTGCGGCGAGGGAAACAAGGTCTGAGATCCATCCTCTGGGGCAGTCCTGCGCCAATACACCGTGTCACTCAGGATCAGTCAGACTCTCACTCACTTAGCTGCTGACTTGATGACTGAGCCGCAGTCCTGGTCCTGCACTGTCAGTTATTTAGTCAGCCAGTTGGACAGCACCCCCTGTGCGCCTCCATCTCCCCCCACACGCATCCTCATCCATCTGATCCGCACGACTTTCTGTTTTTATTTGGACAGGGTTTGGACTGCACCTTTTTTTTTTTCCTTTCGCCGCGACCGGCTCTCTGGTTTACTGTCACCCGCGCTCGGCTTGTTTACACGAATGAGCCAAATGAGCTTTCAAGACACGATCAGGTAACTACATTTTTTTTGATGCGACCGTAAATGCCGACTTTAAATGCTCAGACGCGACATAAACATTAACCGCAGAGTTGCATATCGCATATTCAAGCATATGTTTTAAGCACGATTTAACAGAAAAGAAACGTCACCGCGGAGAATCTTAAACGCTTCCTCTGATGTCAAACCTCAATCACGTCTAATAGACGGCACTAGACTTCAGTGAATGACGAAATGCATAATTAAGCCATTAAGCCGATGTTTTTATCCGAGGCTGCTTACAGTTTTTACGGGCGCGCACATATTTCTTTTGCAGGCGCGGTGGCAATCAAATCTGCAGACTCTGGGCATATTAAGGGAATGAGACAGCAGTGGATTCGGTGCAACGCAGCAGATTTGTATTCGTTCCCAGGCTCGGCAGCTCACCTTGAACGATGAGGTAGACGTGGGCGATGCGCGGCTTGTTGTTGGCCTGGAAGGTGCAGGTGTAGGGCCCCTCGTCGGTCACCTGCACCTTGTCGATGTGGATGGAGAAGTCGCTGTTGTTGCTGTTGGCCAGCGTCACGCGCTTGTCCAGCGACCACTTGTCCGTCCCCGTGAACAGGATGTTGGAGCGGTTCAGCCAGGCCTTGTGGGTCACCTCCTCGTCGATCCGACACCTGCGAGAAGACAGGAGGCGGGTCAAACAGGTGAGAGGGCTGTCTGAGGTCTACCCTAGACACTGCTGATAGGCGTTTGATCACTGGTACAGACAAGGGGTTGCAAGATATATGGCCTTAAAATAATATCGTGATATCTGTAGGGGTGTATATCTTCATCATATATAAATCATATGAATCTATGAAACCTCCTCAAAAGCGCTTCATGAATGAGAGAGTGGGCGGCGAAATTAAATATTAACACAATGGGATTTTTGATAAATAAATCACCAGTAATGTGGATATAATGACTCGGAAGAGGCTGTTGAGTTTAGAAAATGCCGCTTTACAGTAATGAAGCCTTCAAAACCAGTAAAAGACAGCTCTATCACATTAAAGCTACAGTAGCGGTGTATCTCCTGGCCCCGGTACAGATATCCAAAATTAGTGACATATCAATGAAAAGGCCAACGCTAAGTGTCAAAGCACAGAACCCACGACCCAGCAGAAGAGCCTCAGTCCACTTTGTAAGAGATTGTACGTGTCGCTTCACCTTTATTTAGGGGGTGAAACGCCACAGTCCCTCTTTTGGGAACAAAGATTTGTTGGTTCCTGCTTCTAAAATGAGAGGATTTGCTGCTTTTCCTTTATTCATGAGAGTAAATGAAGAGTCTTTAGGGGGTTTGGCTGTTGATTGGAAAAAAAAAAAAAAGCAATTTGAAGCCAATCCAGGCACTCCTAAAAAATAGTGTTTTACCTTTACAGCCTTTTGGGGTATTATATCACAGTATATTAAGTATATGGGTGTCTATTTTGTATATTGTAAGCATGTAAACATTTATCTCTTGTTAACTCATTGCTTCATTATCTTACATTTATTACAGCGGGTCATTATCTGGGTCATGTGAATGCCTCCTATTGGCTGTGGCCACTGTATCAGTGGGGCCACATGCTGTTGCATGTTTGGAGCCCTGATGGTTGAAACACATTGGCTTTTTTAATGATTGCCCTTTTGAATAATTTAGCCACGACAATGGAGGCTTTTTAATATTTCTGTCCTCGTTTCTGGACATTTCTCCGGTGTCTGGATCGTCTCTGGAATCACCCTTTTCCCCTGTTTTCCAAGGGGACGCAACATCATTTTTGCATGCATTACGTGAAATAAAAATGAATTGCCTTAAATCCTTCTTTAAGCAATGTAAAGCCTTTGGATTCTAGGATCGTAATGAACATTTTTCACAACTTTCTGACATTAAACAGACCGTACAATTAAACGATTAAACGTGAAAGCATTTGGCGGCTTCATCGATAATGAAAACAGCCTTAAGTCGCAGCCCTACTCTACACTACTCTTTAATTCAGGCCTTTTCTTTATTTGCCACCTTTCTGTACCACTGTACAAGCAACGACGTCATTCTTGTTACACGGCAGGAGAAAAAATGGGTCAAATCATAGCTACGGAGAACTCAGCAGCTTGCGAGAGAAGCGGGTTACTTTGTTTTTTTGTCTGTCAGTAAATGAACGCAGTCCAAGATATATACGCTTCATATACACGCTTCAAAGTCCAAAGGTTTGTCAACTGGCTGTAAAACTGTCACATGAGAAAATATGTCGAGATTAGAGCCGGTATCAGAGAGCAAAACACTATCATGGTGTGGATGATTAAAGAGCAGGTAATCACAACTGTTGTTCCAAAAATATGTGACATTCTTCAAACCACGGCCCCAAGGTGTGATTCAGTTCTCGTCTTGGCCACTAGATGTCCTTGCCCTGCTTCAGCTCGCTGTGAGGACGTGCCTCTGTTGTCCTCATGTTTAATTGATATGACCTGGATAAATATCACTGTTGAGGTAAATCTCAGATCACCTGCCAAGTCAGTCGCAGTGACACTGCAAAGCATAACAAACCAGCTCGGGTAAGCATGGAAGCCTTTAACAAATCGGCTACGAGGCACAAGGGCTGATGTTCGGCTTGACACATGACCTGAGGGCCAAACCTCTCCTGACAGCTCGGGAAAGAAAGGAGAAGAAGAAGAAGAAGAAGAAGAAGAAGAAGAAGAAGAAGAAAGACAATTTTGATCGGGTTTGGTTTGTGGCTGGTGGGCTTAAATAAAGAGACAATATAGAGAGAAATCCCACCACAAAAATTCATTATCTGTTTACAAACGCTCTATTAATCTATTTTTAAAATTAATCACTTCTGCACTGATGATGTTGCTACAGGACTGCGAGCCCAGAGGAAATGAGCACCATAATAGCATCAAATGTGCCTCGTCTTAATGGCCCGCATCAAAGACAACACAGCAGCCTTGTCTCAAGCATAACGCAAGTATTTGTGCCACTTGGGCAAAAGTGATTTTACATAAAAATGGAGTTTATTTATAAAGCTCTTTAGTCTTTTGTTTGTCAGCTGTGGGCCGCGGAGTGCAGACTAAACTTAAAAATCTGATTATGAAATACGCCGTCATATCTCTACTGATGAAGCGATAAAGGGCAGCTCTGTGCCGTGAAAATAAAAAAGCAGACTGCAGAGTACAGTTGGAAGGATGACGGGATGCCCCGAGTGGCTGCAACGCAAACCTGAGGGTTCGTGAGGTGGTTTTCAGACTTTAAAGGAAAAGTTCAGCCAAAAGTGAAGATTCAGTCATTATCGACTGACCCTCACGCCGATGTGAAAGTCAGGTGAGCATTCTCCTCAACAACTGAGGTAGATTGGGACTTTTAAAAAGTATAAAAAAACTAAAAGAAAATTCCATAAAATGAAATTGAACTTTTAGACATTATTTACACCCTCGAACTTGTGATCGAGCTTTTAGTTATCAGCTACAGAAAAGATTTAGGCGGTAAAAGGGGTGCAAATAATTTTGGGATCTTAACATTCAAATAAAACTAAGTCAGAGGGAAAAATCCGCCTTTGGTTGAATTATCCAGCCACAAATAGTGGTTATGTTTTCATTTGAAGTGTCTTCACAAGTCACAACAGTTCACTGGTTTAATGAACTGAGCGGGGTTACCGCTGAAAGAAACATTTCTAAGCCGAGGGTCTGAGGATCCTGCTGAAATAAATCCGCCGACATGCTGATTCTTAGTTCAGTTCGGTTTATTTAATCCGGTCTAGGGCTGCAACTCACAATTATTTCTATTGTTGATTAATCTGCCAATCATTCTGTCAAATAAAGAGTGAAAAATGTTGTTTAGTGTTTCCCAAAGCACGATATGACGTCCTCAAATCTCTTGATTTGTCCACAACGGAAAGATTTTGAGTTCATTGTCATAGAGGAGGAAATAAAACCATAAAATATTCACATCTAAGAAGCAGGAATAAGAGAATGTTCTCAAACTCTCAAAATAGTTGGTGATATGACTTGACAAGAAATGGATTAGTCAGTTAATTGTTGCAGCTTCAGTCCTGTCAGAGTCGGAGCCGTACATAGTAGAACCAAGAATCTGCACAGAACAAAACGTCCCGGCCTTACCTGCACTGGACAGTGTGCAGGCGCATGTATGTTGATGTGTGTGTTTGTGTGTTGAGGGGGCGGATTCATATAAATCCAGGCAAACTGGAACGAGTGTGGACGTGGATGTGTGCAGAGATGGTTACGTCTGCTTGTAATTAAATATGAACTGAGACTCCAGGCGAGGTATAAAAAAAAAAATCCAAAAAAAAAAAATCCACATGTTTGTGCAGTTGTGCAATAACGCAAAGCTGCATTTTCTTTGTTGGAATGGAAACTGAGATCTGAACAGAACCACATGTTGAGCTCCTGACTTCTGTTTCACATATGAAATGGATCGAGCCTTGTGCAGTATCAGCTTATACAAGTGTAAATCTAAAAAAGGTATAAAGAAGACCTAACATAGAATGATCATTATGTTAAAACATATTAAATGTGATTATCTCAGGATTTAATGATCTATGTAAGTCATGAGAACAGAAAGAGACATTTGTAATGTGAAGCTACTGCGCAGCTTTCCTGAAACTGTGAAAGAATAAAAGATGAAGCTGACAGCGCACATTTTTTTTGGGTGCAGTTTTCGAGTTTTAGGTGTGAAAATGCACAAACGAATTCTGGAGATTTTCACGTCGCAGCAGCATCAACGGAGCCGCTTCAGGCTACGTGTCTTGATGACATTAAAGATCACAGGAAACCTTTGATTTTCCAACGTTGAGAGAGACGTGTTGACACTAACAAATATTGACAGAACTGTGCTTGACTTCAGGTAAAAAAATATTAAAAAAAAAAACATGTTTGTTTCCACTCGTCTTTCAAGGGGAAAACGGGGACTAAAAGAGGAATTTGTTCAGCTTTATGGAGAGGCGCAGGCTTAAAGCTGATGAAAGTTATGTTGACTTGGATTTTTTTTTTTTTTTTTTTTTTTTTTTTTTTACAACACCGCCG
>OMLP01029339.1:13339-24896 GCA_900302685.1 Spondyliosoma cantharus | reverse complement strand
TGACCCAATCTCTCCCTTCTCCTCTCTCCTGAGACACTTACTTCATGCATCATGTCGCCAATTAGATTTCAAATCCAGCAATAAATGGTTTATATCAGTTTTTAGTTTTATGCATTTTGCATGCACTTCGAATAGGCCGTTTTTACACCTCAGCACTTGTTTTTGACTATTTTATACGCACAAAGTTTATGTAAATCAGGAACTAAAGAACAAATTAGTTTTTACCCCTGGCACTCTCAAGCAGGGGTATTTTGAGGTCACAAAATGGCCTTTTCCTTGCCAGGTGCCTGAATATTTTCTGAGAAAAACAAATGTGTCTATTTTCAGTGATACAGACCATGTAAAACTATATGATGTGAACCTATTGTGTTTCCTAGCTAATAGGGGCAGTAACAGATCATTTGCAGGCTTATTTTTGCATTCAAAACTTTAAAAAAATAAATAATTCAGAGTGTTTAATATAATATATATCAATACCAGCTTTGGGGTAGACTAGGATAAGCATTTAGGATAATTTAGTATACATTTCCAAGAATGGTTAACAGGTTAACATCCTCACACTATGTTTATTTTATGTCCTCAGCGTATCAACTGATTATGGGTCTGATGTTGTGAACCAGCATCTGTCAGCTTCCCATCACCTCATTCAAACAGCATCAGGCAGACTGAATCGTCGTTGAATCGCTGCTGTTAGAAACAAGCTGCTCTCTTCTGTGTTTACTGGTCTTGCTTCCACACACGAATGCAGCTCAGCTTGAAGATGAAGTAGAGAAGAAGACTCACCGATGTCTTAAAGAGCAGTTTTCTTCGGAGAGGAAGAAGCAGCGGTTTAAGAGGGATGCTCAGTGGGAGGCAGACGACTCTCCGGAGACAGAAAATACCTTCACTTCAGAAACAAAGAGAGGAACTCAGCATGTTAAACTCACGCAAAGCTGTGAAGTCTGAGCTCATCTCAACAGTCTGAAAAGGCTTCACTGGATGTTGAAGTTAGAACAACCAGCGCTGGGTTTGTCTGATATTCTTTCTTTCGAGCCCTGGGTGTGTCCAATATTTCTTAGTTTTATTAGCCCTGGTTTTGTCTGATGGTCTCTTGTGTTTTAATCGTGGCGTTGACCAATATTTTCTGGTGATTAAGTCCTGGTTTTATGATACTCTGTGGTGTTCCAACCCAGGATTTGTTAAATATTCTTTGTTTTGTGGCCCAGATGTTGTATTTTATCTTCTGGTGTTTTAGCCCTAAATTTGTCCATTATTCTGTAGAGTTTTTTCCCCTGGTTTTGTCCAATATATGCCTGGTTTTGTTTCTAATATTCTTTGGTGTTTTAGCCCCTGATTCCTCTGATATTCACTTGTTCTATTATCCCTGGTTTTGTCTGATTGCATGCTGTATTAGCCCTGTATTTGTTATATATTTTCTTTGTTTTGTCAAATATTCTCTCTTGTTTTATCCTTGGTTTTGTTCAATATTCTATGTTTTGATCCTGGTTTTATCTGATACTCTCTGGTGATTTACCTCTGATTTTGTCTGTTATTTTCTGGTGTTTGTCTGAGATTGTCTGTCATTAAGTCCTGGTTTTGTCTGACACTCTCTGGTGTTTTAGCCTCGGTATTCTCTGTTTATTGTCCGACAGCCTCTTGTGTTTCAGCCCTGGATGTGTTCGATATCCTCAGTCTTTCATCCCCGGTTGTGTCCAATGTTCTTTTCTCTTTTGTCCCCAACACACACAAAAACACACTGACTCTCCTTCATCTGTCCACCGATCGATATCTCTCTCATGCTCTTCTCTGTGACCCTTCTTCATTTGCAGCACTTGACCTTTGACCTCTGCATGGATCCAGACCTCCTCAGTTAATTGTATCCACACCAAGAGCCTGTGTTGTTCACTGGCACCAGCAAACATTACAGGTCCAGTTCAGACACTCAAAGGTCAGAGGTTAATGGGATCAGGAACTGATCAGCAGTATCAGTTTGTCAGATTAATGTGGGGATATTGATTACCGTCTTTAAAAATACAGATGGAGAAAACACAGACACACAGCTGACTGCCTCTGGAGACAAATTAATCCAAAAATGTCAATAACTGCCCTGTTTGCTGTGGATTATCTCTCCCAGCCACTGTGAATGGAAAAACAATTTGTAATTTGTCTCTCATTCACACACGAACACACACACACACAAACACACACACAGTTGCCATGCAAGACAACTTAATGTACAACCCGCTGTACCTCTTGAGCCACAGCCATACATGAACGTATGTTTATTACATTATGTTCATACACTAATGTCCTTATAGACAATATTTTTAATGGAGACAGAGGTCCTCACAAACTATAACTTTTCAGCCAGTTGAGTGGTGTCGATACTGAAGTGTTTCTGTCACTGTGTCTGTTCATTTCATCTCTCTCTGCTTGCCTCAGACCGAGCAGCCCTTTTTTTTATTTCTCCCAAACTCATCCTCATTAGTGCTTCTTATAGGAGTCCCGTTGGCAAGGTCACCGTTACCCCAGTAACGCTTTGCTAGCAGGGCGATGCAGAGAATAATGATGAGGCCTATCAGAGCAACATCAGCAGCATCAGGAGATAAAATCCACTGAGAGAAAGAAAACAACTTTATCAGGAAGATTACAGCCTGAAGGAGAGAGGACGAGCGTTGGTGAGGAGGAGCGGGGTCGGTGTTGTTGAGGTCCAGGTCCTCTTCTGTCAGGATCAGCAGTTTGAGTCTGAACTTTGTTACATGTCAGACAGTGGAGGCAGTGTGGTGACATTACCTCTGATGGAGGTGGTCAGAGTCAGTCAGTGTCGTTTCCTGTCTTCTTCAACAGTCAACAGTGGTTTCTTTCAGTCAAGAGGAGGAAAATGATGGTAGTTTTGTCTCTTCTATTGTGATGGGGTTGGAAACACAGTCTGTGCTTGTAATACATTTTTGGTGAGTACTTTGTATGAATTCCTTTTTGTATGGTTCATCTCTGCAGCTCCCCTCTCTCTGTCAGACTGTGTGTGTATCAATTGATTAACTATTGATCAGTCAGATTTCGGTAGGTTGCTCTCTGTAAAGTGCTTTGAAACTTATACCTTAAGACTGCAATCAGCAAAAAGAAACTAAAATTCGTACTACTTTTTCATTGAGCAGTTGTCTGTAGATGTTTTGTGTTTCACTGTGATTGGGGGTTCTGTTTATTTGTCTCTGTAGTCAATTTGTGTCTCCTTCTGGTGATTTTGTGTCTCTTTGTTGCTGTTTTGTGTCTATTCTTAGTCATTGTGTGCCCTTTTGCAGTCACTGTGTGTCTCTTTGCAGTCAATTTGTGTCTCTTGTAGTCGTTTTGTATTTCTGTGGCTGTTTGGGTTCCTTTGTAGTAATTTTGTGTCTCTTTGTGGCTGTGTTGTCTCCCTTTGTGGTTGTTTTCTGTCACTTTGTAGTCATTCTGTGTCCCTTTCGTGGTTGTTTTGTGTCTCTTTGTAGACATTTTGTGTCTCTTTGTGGTTGTTTTTTTCTAGTCCTTTGCATCGTTATTTTGCCTCTTTGTGATCAATTTGCATGTCAGTGTAGTACGTCTGTACGTGCATCTCACTGCGTTTCTTTCTTTCAGAGATATTTTGCAGGTGAAGCTCAAAGGCCTCTTGAGCTCTCTAGCCCCTCGGCCTGTTTTCCCATTCAGTGATCCATCAATGGCGTAAAGTAGAAATTATGGAACAAGTCTCTACATGTTTAAAAGTCTTGAAAGTGCAGTGCCTGCAGACGTCCCTGAATAATATCTGTACATAAACTTTCATGATTACAGAAAATATTCTTGTCACACAGGATCATCTCTTCACTCTACAAGGTTTCCTGTATGTAATTAACCATGCCGTCATTCATCATTTATCACACACTGACGATACAGCAGCTCCTGTGTGATTCATAAATTCAGACTTCTCCACTGTAATCTGCCGATCTGCCTGAGTCAATCTGTTAACAGCCTGAACAAGCTCCAACAAACCCCTGAATTATTGATCATTGTTTCCCCCCGTCAGCTGTGGTTTCCTCTGCTATCAGATCAATATGTTTCAGACCACACAGCAACAGCGGAGTGTTCGAACTCAGCAGCTCTGTCATTTATCACAGGTCTCACCTGTGAAGGTTTCAACAGAACTGTTTGAAGGTTTAAGAAGTTCAGTGAATGTAGCTGTATTGCAGCAGCCTTCTTCTTCTACAGAATGAGCTTCTATAGATCTATCTATCAGGGAGCATCTTTTTTTAGGAGATCATTTGAAAAATTGCACTTCCCTCCATCAGCTTTAGATGCTTTTTCAATAGCTGGAAACTCTGAGTTTGAAAAACACTCAAGTTGAAATATCACAAATTTCATGTTTTACTAAGGCGTACAAGTAAGTTTAGTGATAAAAATGAATGCAAAATTCTGTTAAAATACGCATGCAATATTCTGTCAGAAATGTGCACTTCATATTTCTCCATAGCATCATATTAAACTGTGGCGTTCCTAACATTAATTGTATATGAGGAATGAATTGGTAAATGCAGAGATCGCCATACAAAAATGTATGAACAGCTGGTTTTAAGATTCACGTTACGATGTCGAAACTATACACAAACACTTCTTCTCGCTTCTTTTGTTGCAGCTCGTCAGTGTGTCTGACTCAATATTTCATCATCTGCTGTTTGATTCATGCTCTGCAGACAGACAGGAAGTGAAGTGTGTGGCTGGTGGCGGCGGCTCACATCCATTTGCTCGCTGGGGAAGCCCGGCGCCCTCGAGGGAGACGATGTGTTTGATGTGTGAGGCTGGTTTGTCATGTTGGCGTCTGTGTTTACGCCTGTTAATGTCACGTCAAACATTGATGATACTCAAAGGATGGTGGGAGGGGAAACGGCGGGGAAACTGAGCGTTCAGTGCTCTGTGGGAAGTGATGAGGCAGCGACATGCTGACGGTGTCTTCACCTGTCACCAGTCAGTCAGGTGATGTTTGGTGACAGGTGGATTTAACAGCATTTACGTATGAAACCAACATGACGTCACGTTGTAAACATGTGAACGTCATCAGAAGCTGTTGAGTCGCCGTCTGCCATTAACTCAGAGCGTCTCCTGCTGAAAAGTTCACGCATGCAGCAGCTACACTCCCCACGACTCAGCCAATCACAGACATCCCGCTGACAGGTCATTAGCTGTCGTCATGCTGTCAAGCAGCAGGAAGTGCCACCTGCCGCAGTGTGTGACATTAGCACGACAGACAGACACGGAGTCATCTTGGGCAAAGTCACAACCAGAGGACGACATCAGGAGGGGAGGACATGATGACATCAGAGCTGAGACAGCTGCTGTGGTTTGATTGGCTGAAACAAAAGCAGCTGTGAGAAATACTTCGATTTACAAGTAGTGAGAATAGTGCTTGTTTTGTTTGTTACAGCACTGTCTGATTCTGACAGCTGAGATTTTCTCAGACCTTCATATTCATCCATAAAACTAAATATGGAGATAGAGCCAGCAACTGGTTAGCATAGCTCAGCATTTCGGGTACAAACTAGAGATGCACCAATTTATCGGTCTACATTCACCAATGGCAGTGGCTGATGTCTATCTGTTGTGTCCCATCAATTTTGTGCTGGGTATATGTGCTGTCCAACCCGGCCTTCCCATTTACTGCAGCTATATTCTTGTATTACTTTCTCCACGACTCTGGAAACATGACATGTGCACGTGTGTTTGTTTATTATTTTCCAATCTCTCTATAAAAGCAAGAAATCTCTGTCTATCTGTGTGTCAGTAGCCCTTTTTACATAGAGAAGGCGGCACATTTGCTCCAATGTAAGGCCGGCAAATTGCCGCCTTCTCTTTGTAAAAATGAGCCGTAATATTCCTCCTTTTCCAAAAGCCACCACTTGGCCTCCTCTGGGGTAGGCGTAAACATGTGACGTGACGTGAAGCACGAAGTTGGGCAGTGAACAGTGACAACGAGTTTGTCTTCAAGATAAGAGCTTTACATTGCACCCCATTGGAGTTTAAAACTGGGTTCTTAGCGGGGGGCTTTTAATTTGAAAGTAGCGACCGTTCGTAGTTTTCCGGCTGCTTCACAGCCTGCTGACAGCTAGCGGACTCAACCAGACTGCTCCGCTAGCTGTCAGCTACAGAGATCTCAGCGGCTTTCCAGTTGCTCATGTTGACGTCCGCGGATGAAGTGATGGACTGACTGCTGTGATCAGCTGTTTCCTGGTTTTAAAACTCCCCGGCTGTGGCCCGCACAACAGTGCAGGTCATCGACACCACCGCCCATCTCATGCAGAGGCCGGCACATTTACGCCTCGTGTTTACATGAAGGCGGAAATAAGTGTACCCTTGGGGGCGGCATATTGGCGGCCCAAAACAGGCCACCAACATGCCGCCCTCTGTGTAAACACGCCGACCGGGCCGGCAAAAGGCCGGCCTATTGGCGGCTTATTGCCCAGTGTAAAAATGGCTAGTGTGTCATTGTGTGTGTGCCTCAAATGTCTCTGCAGATCAGGATCAGACTGACCTGAGATTTTCAACATGGCTGCTGAGTGGTTTAAGGGTGTGCAACGTCGGATTTGTTTTGACTAAAAAGATACTGTTAATATATTATTTCATAAATGCTTCACAAATTCCACTAGCATTGTCAACCATAGCCACGTGCACTGCAGAGCCCACCCCCACAACACACTTTAAGAAACACGCAGATTTATACCTGCAACGGCGCGAGCTGGACCGGGATTTTGCCTGCGGTTCAGTCCCGTTCTGTGCATCTAAACTGACTGTTGTGGATTAATGAGACTGAACGAGTCCAGACCGAGTCTGTTCCGGTCTGAGGAGATCCCGATACGCGAGGATGTCCCACCTCCTGAGCTGACGGACACGCCGGCGTGTCCAAAACCAGATTTACAATAAATAATGTCCGCCACGCTTTTTCGCGAACATTGCCATCACGTTTGCTGTGCGTTTGGTGCAGGAAGAAACGGTAAAAACAGGCTTTTCTCACAAAAGTGTCCGCAAGCAGGAAGTGTTTGCAAGCAAAAAAGACGTTCCTATTTGTGGAAAAAGGCACCACACCAACCAATCACAAAATTATATGTCAAACCATGTGATTTGGTTGCTGAGGGACAGGGGGATGTTGTGGGAGGGACAGCAGCAAAAGAGTGACAGCAGCAGTGACGTGAAAGAGACAGCGAGTTTTGAGAGTTGAGAGATTTGTGACATTTAGCGTATTTGGAGTGTATAGTTAGTGTGTTATGCAGTGTTTGGATTAGTGTGTTTAGTGTGTTATGTAGTGTTTGGATTAGTGTGTTTAGTGTGTTATGTAGTGTTTGGATTAGTGTGTTTAGTGTGTAGTGTAGTCGAGGAGACTGCTGAACGTGGAGCTGGCAATGCAGCTGGACCAATCATAGCCAAAACTAATTATACCCCTGACGTCTCACCTTCAAACACAGCCTCATATGGCCATCCGTGAAAAAGCTACTTAACCTCCCACTTTTCTATAGAAATACATATTTCCTACGGGCAATGCATGAGTAAAATTAAAAGAAAATGGTCGCGATATTACTGTCTTGGAGAAAGATCCAGGACTTGCATTTTTCAAGATATTCCAGTGACACTTGGACTTTATCTCTTCAGTGAGAGCCCTGAGACATCCTTTAAGTGTAGCTCACCACAGTAACAATAAACAATAAACAGCAGTAAACAACAATAAAGCACGCATTATTAGAGGCTGTATACAAACCCTTTTGCTCTATTGGAGTCCGATCCCTGTTTTTCTGCATCTCGACCTCGCTGGATCCCAGATATAAGGACAGCTACATTGATGGGGATGTGAAACAACAAGCATGGGCAGTACTTGACGTGTAACTGATAGATAGACCTGCTGGCAGAGACGAGACAGAGATGAGACACGTGTTACAGGACATCTGCTCTAAAGCTTTGCATTTAACAATTTTTTGGCTCTTGGTCGGTGCAAAGTAACCAGAAAAGAGTCCAGAAAAGTTCTGCTCCTGACTTGGCTGATGGATTCAAACAGACATCCCAAAAGCAAAGAATTAAAGATGTTCAATACATTCTCATTCTTTTTATAAGCTCTAACAACACAGACAGCGGGTCTTTTTTTGAGATATTTCTACTCTGACATTAAAGAGCAGCTGTCTCCAAACTCAAAAAAACCTGTATTTTCAGATGTGTTTGCTGTGACTCAGATACAAATCTGTTATTCAGAGACTGAGAGAGGTGACTTGGATCAGGTCGGTGGTGGCCCTCTGAGGATGCGATGCAGAGCCTCTCATGAACCCTCCCGAGCTCAATTACATTACAGCCACAGATGTCTGCAGGGTCCGACTGCAGCTGATCGATAAGTCATAGTGTGATGAAAGAAGCACAGTGATGGGTCTGCGTATTGATTTACTGGAGCAACTTTTCTCATCACCTCTCAGTTTTCATGACTTCTCCCAGCATGTCTGAATATAAACCTGTGAGAATGATCAACACCAGAACCGAGGCAGGACTGAAGACCCTGCAGGAGATGATAAAGTCTGCAGCCACGGAGCAGCTCTGTGAGGCCGTACTGAGGCGCAGCGCTGCTTTGGCTGAATAGCCTGGTTAGACATTTTTATACCAGGGATTAGCCCTTTTTTCTATCCAGGTCAGAATTGGTCGGAACTAGGTTAGACTGTTTTTAGACTCAGATTAGAATGGATTAAGACTGGATCAGACTCAGTTTAAACTAGGTTAGACTGGGTTTAGACCTGTTAGATTAGATTAAGGCATTGTTACACTCTTTTAAAGCACAAATTAACTGGATTTAGGCTAGATTAGACTGAGTTCAAACCACGTTACACTCGCAATAGACCAGATTACAGTTTATGACAGATTACATTGGGTTGAGCCCAGATTAGACTCTATTCAAACAGGTTAGAATGGGTTGAGATCAGATTAGATTTAGTTCAAATCCGACTGAACTGGGTTTGGACCAGGTTAGACTGGGTGCAGACCTGGTTAGACTATGTTCAGGCCAGTTTGCAGTGCATTAAGGGCAGGCTAAATTGGGTTTAAACTAGGTTAGACTGGGGTTAGGCCAGACTGGAATGTCCTGAGGCCCAACTGAACTGGATTTCGGCAAGATTAGATCAGGTTAGAATGCCAATGGGTTTAAACCCCTCTGGATATTTTGTTGCTGGAAAACTGACCTGAAAACTATCTGATCGAAATTCTCCACTTTCTCCAGTAAAGGATATAAAAACTGCAGTTCATCTCTGTGTAGCTGAGCGTCTCAGTTTTTAAAAAGTTCAAGTGAACTTTGAGCAGACAGAAGGAAAGAGTTTGAGTTTTACTCAGTGGATGGATCAATTTTTATTATACTGAGATCAGATTCTGCTCAAAGTCTGACGGTGAGTGTCAACTGAAATGAGTTCATAGCTTCAGCAGGGTGAGACATGTAATGTAATGTCTGGCTGTCTGTCTGTCTTCTAACTGTGGCAACACGCATACAGCAAGTCCGTCCAAGTTAAAACTCCAATACATCGTGGTATCTCTAATGAAGGAGGATAGTGTTCTGAATATTATCTAATATATAATAATATTAATGACTGAAGACAACATTCCTGATTCAGAGAGTTTCTTCACCACCTTATCTCGCAGTCAAATCATAGGTGCGTTGAGGTTTTGTTGATGTGTGTGTGCAAAACTGCTGTGTGTCGGCAAACACACAGGAGCATCATGGGAAAAGTCAGTTTGAATAATGGGTCTGACAGATGGTTTGGGGGTTTTGCATGCAGCCTGTAACAGCAGTGACATCTCCACACTGCTTTCAAGCATTCATTCACCTGTCTGTTGAAACTGTAGCTAATAGTTAAGTTTTACCAGGTTTTCATTAATGTATAAAAACACAGTTTCATTGTAATTTCTTACATGATTTTATTTTAGAACCAAACTATGGATGTTCTCAAGGTGTTAAGAAATGAGAAAACATGGTTGTGGAGTTCGCCCCTAAGCTCTCACACACTGAGCCGGAGACAATATATTTCAAAGTGGAAAAGAAACTTTTTGATCCAATAAATCACAGAAGGGTGAAGGGTTTCTCATGACGAAAAGGCTTGAAGGAATGTTTGGAGGGCGGAGGTGTTTTTATTGCAGGTGTAGGAGGCAGCATCTCCAGGCAGCTCAGACGCCATTCTGAACAGACTCCTGATGGAAGTGTCAATGTTCGTCTCCAGCGCTCCACCTTCAATCTGTGTCCGGACACCACGTCACTGTCAACGCCTCGCATCAGCTGTCCATCACACCTGGCAGGGATATTATTCTTCTGACGCAGGTACAGTGCCGCCACTCTGATGACAGATGAGGCGTACGGCTCGAGAGGACCATGGGAAAAATATCCAGCCCTGGAGAGATGAGAAACTGGAGTGTGGATGTCAGAGATGAACAGCCGTTTAAGTCAACATGAAACATCATCAACAACAGAGAAACTGTCCAACATTAAATCTGATTTCTCTGCAGAGGGTCAGTGTATGTATCTGCTTTCCTGCGAATATCTTGCGCAATAATATCTGATTTGTGCAATAGACACATCTTCACTGTCCAACACCAGATGAACCAGCTAACAAACAGTTGTCTCAATCTGACTTTCAGATTGTTTCTCAGTAGTTTTGGGACTGAGGGCCCACATCAGATAATGATGGTTTGAGCTCTTTAATAAGAGGCAGATTTCTAATAAATTAGTGCTAATAGCTCACTATTTATATCAGACTAATGTGGCATAATGAGCTGCGCCTTCAATTACAGCATGTTTCATTATATAATTGATGTTCATCCTCGTTTTACTTCATTCAGAGAGAGAGAGAGAGAGAGAGAGAGAGAGAGAGAGAGAGAGAGCTCAGCCTGCAGGATGAGAAATGTTTAAAGTTTAAAGAATCGCCTGAAGAAATGAAAGTTTCGCAGAGAGAGCGCTCACTCTGCTCAGGTTAATGAAACACCTACACTGATTTGTTCCAGCAGACATCACTAAGATGGAAATGTCATAGCAGCAAATCCTGATTAGTGCAACCAAGAGTACTTTTATCATATTTTATCACTGTAGGTTTGTCTGTTGTTAGTGTTATGAAATGTGTGTCAAGATGGATGCCTTGTCTTCTACTGAAAAACCAAATCTGTCTAATGGTACAAATAAAGTGACCTGAACCTGAACACGAGGAATTAATTTTCTTTGTTGTGAAGTTGCCCAATAGTTTCCTCAGGAACCAACAAAACCCCTGACTGTATTTTAAACAGGTGAAACTACATGTTTCATATTGTTTTCAGGTATTTGAAAGAATATTATCACTTTTCAGTCATGGTTTGGTTAGATTTAGGAAACAAAACTACTCAGTCAAGTTTGGGAAAAGATCATTGTCTGGAATTAAATTCACAATTAAGCATTTGAAACACTTTCACACGGGACAGGAGCAGCAGTGATCACTGGAAATAAAAATCATCCCTGTTTAACGTTACCGGTGACGAGACACCCAATGCGAACCGATGAGAATGCGCATCAGACACGTCCAGACGCTGGACGTGAGGTGCCGGA
>OMLP01029338.1:0-11557 GCA_900302685.1 Spondyliosoma cantharus | reverse complement strand
GATCCCGAAGGAGAAGATGTCCGCTTTAGGAGACACCCCCTCGCCTTTCAGCAGCTCGGGGGGTCTGTGCGTGTACGTGCCGCCGACGTGACTGAGCAGCGGGCTGGTGGCTCTCAGCTCACAGCCTCGCTCCAGCTTCAGAGAACAGCCGAAGTCGGCAATTTTGCAGACGTCTTCGCCGGACAGCAGCACGTTGGCCGGCTTGATGTCCAGATGCACGACGTCGTGCGCGTGGAGGAACCGCAGGCCGTGCACAATGTCCGCGGAGTACCTGAGCCACCGGTCCTCTCCCAGCGGCTCCGCACACTCGTAAATGACCTGCTGCAGGTTTCTGCTCCCCACGAACTCCATCAGCACCGTCCCGATGTTCTCCTCCTCGCACTCGGCAGGGACGCAGGTGCTCGCCGCGATCACGCGCACGATGTTTCTGTGGCGCAGGTGTGCTGCGTTCAGCTCGGCCCAGAAGCTCTGGCGGGAAGCCAGCTTGTTCTTTGTGCACTTCTTCACTTTCTTCAGCGCGACGGTGTCTCCGAGGTACTCCGCCTTGTAGACGGAGCCGAACCCCCCGGAGCCCACAGGCTGCATGGAGCGCAGCTCCTTCCAGTGGATCACAGAAGACCAGAGCCGGCTGGCGACTCTGCCGTTGGGCCGTGGTACCGGGACATGTAGCGTGGCACCGTGAGGATATTTGCTCAGCGGACTGCTGCAGGTCTCGATGTCCAGAGAGGGGTAGAGGTCTTTGGGCAGCAGGCGACTCACGGGGATCGGTGAAGGCATCGTGCGTTGGACAGACCGGCAGCCTGCAGGGAGCAGCAGCTCGGCACTGTCAAGGCTTTCCGCGCGCGCGCGCGCACACGCACACACACACACGCAGCCACACCGCCACTTAGTGTTGTGGAGTATGTAATGCTTTCTGTTTGGGTTCACCGGGTTCATCCCGATGGTTCAACTCAGTTTATTTGAGCCTATCTACAGAAGGGGAGGACGAGGTAAAATGAGCCACTTGCATTCTGTGGCAGAAAAGCACAGTAATAATTATGGGTGTCAAAAAGTAATATGTGTGTGTGTGTGTGTGTGTGTGTGTCTGCCAGGGACCTAACTAAACAGCAGCTTGACGGTAGTTAATAAATACAAATGATGTCCTACAGTGTTCAGTTATACAAGTTCGGACCGACACATGGCCTCAGGAGGCAGCATGCTGCTGGGGGAGGAGGGAGGGAGCTCCACTGAGGAACACGTTACAAACCTCACAGCCTGTTTGTCCTTTTTCCTCTTCTCACCGAGTCCTGCAGCAGCACGGACACACCGTCACTGCTTCACACAGCATGCTGCAGCATCTGTCAGCCTGTTCGTCACAGTCAGCTGTGTGTTCCTGCATTTGTGCACAGCTATTGTCATAAATTTAAAATTTTCCAGAACCTCCACAAAAAACTGTTGATGCAAACAGACATGGTGATTAAGTGAGAGAAGCGTGAATGTCAGTGCACACAGGCAACAGTGAAACCAGGAAGGGGAATCAGCCCGCAGAGTAAAATATAGCTTAGCTTTGTTGAAATTTGACTGGAGACGGTTAACCAGAGCTTTGTACACATTACCCATCAGACCGGTGAGCTGTCCTGCTGGGACACACTCCAGCCCTCTGCAACTGTGAACAGTGTTTAGGAGAATGGTTAGAAACTGTCTTGGTGTCTTAATGGGGTTGTTTCACATTACTAGAAGATTAAATAAACAACTGACATCAAATCATGAGAGCAAGAGCACGAGAGATAACTCACATTATGTTGTAACGACAACATATGTACTCTCCAGGCACTCTCCACAGCACCATTCGTCTGGCATGAGTGCACACAGAATGAGGCAAAGATCAAACTCTTCCTTGTCAGACGGTAAACCAAACTTGAGACAAAAGTGTGCAGCATTAAGTCTGCTTTGCTCACATTGGTAAGTACTTAGGCTATGCATTCTATTTCACACAAGTTTACATTTTCCCGGGCTCCACCCAGCATGCATACTTCTGCACCATCAACTTTTAGGTGGGGTTCACCTCGTGTTTTTGAAAAGCTCTTCCACTAAAAAAAAAAAAAACCACAACATGGTAGGAAAGGAGCGAAACGCAACTGTTAACAACTGCAGTTTGAGTTCGAGGCTGCCGAGCTGTACCAACCAGCTTCAGCTTGTGTGCAGATTCACTCTCTTTGCGTTGGTCAAGGCTGCAGACATTTAGTCTCGATAGTTCCAGCCGCAAAATCGGATTTGGTGTTGAGCACTTTAAAGAAGTGAGTGAGTAAACGTGTGATGCACCTGGGTTATACAGTGAGGAAAGGCTCGAAAGAACCGCTGAAGCACATACTCAGACAATATAGTGAACAACACATTTTTCAGAATGATCAGACAGACAGACAGTCAATCCTTCTCTTATGTTTATTGAACTTTCATTACATTGTGTAAAAACACTGGAGTTGACGACCGCAGTTCTTCTCTCTCATAGCAGCAAGGTATGTAAATCAAATCAGGTTATTCTGCCAGACAATAAATAATCTGCCTCTTTGGATGATGTCAATGTTTAAGAAACAACGGATAAAAGCTGCAGTATTAATTTTTATTTTACACAACCTATAAACATATACATATATATTTACTTATATATATGTTTATGTGAATTACTTTGCCTATATTCATAAAAATACAACAGTAGTTTGTAAAATAGATTTGAAGTAGAATATTGAGAATTAGCAATGAGTCCATCATTGTCACAGGATGGCATTCTTGAAATGCAACAAATAACAAAACCAACATGGCTGGAATGCAGTTCATCTCTGAACTTCCTCAGCTCATTTTGAATTGTGTCACATGGAGTCATGTTTGTCAGTGACACCTATGTCTTCATCTCTGCTGAGTGACCTCACTCAGAGCAATCTCCCACATTGACTGCTTCCCAACATCACAACACACAGGTGGGGAGGGAGTAGGGGGCATGTGATATTACAGGCAAGTCTGTCAAAAGACTACAAAAGTCACAGTACAATAAAAATATATGTAGCTATATAGTACAACCAGGCACACTGCCAACTGTTCAGCTAAACTGGATACTTTGTTTGTACAAACGATACATTTAAGAACAAGAAAAGAGGTCTGTAGCACCATAAGGAGCTTTAGAAGTATGTTAGCAGCTTGATCCAATACCAAAATATATTGCAGTATTGCAGTGTTTCTTACATACACATTCAATAAAATTCACTGGTACCACTGAAGCTTATAAAGAAGTTTGACATGATTTGCTGAAGGTCTGTGCCTCTCACTGAAGAGCATCTCCTATCAACTGTGGGAGACATTCTGATTATCCCATTTCCTTTTCCCAGGACACTTGAGTTTATCGTCAGAATTGTGAACTTGATCTAATACCAGACTCCAAATCTGGACCTACTTTCTCTGATGTGTAGAGCTTTTTTCCTTTCAATTTTCTTTTCGACTTTGCTTTCAATCAGGGTTTGTTGCTTTTATTCTCCCCACATCAAATGTCTGGAGTCTCTCGCGTCATCCAAATGAGCTATACAAAAATATGAAACTGCAGGCCGCTAATTGGAAAATTTGTGTTCATGCAACAGCTTTCAGACAGAAACCACTAAGAAATTCAATAATATTTCATATGTCATAATGTGTCACACTGAGGTCAAAGGATGACAGATGAGGAACAATCACCCTGGGAGTTACTGAACATATATCTTTTTCTTTTTTAAACAACCCATGACAAGATGATATAGTGCTATCTAATCGTCCATGTATGCTTCATTATTGCTTATGCTCTCACCTAAACCAGCGGTTGAATAGTCAAGAAGGACTTCTGAAAAACAAGGCCTACAAAAATCTGTGTTTAAGGTACATTATTTGTTAAAAAGACCCCTCAATGAGATACACAGAACACTTGTGCAAGTAAAGCAAAAATGACACTTTGATAGGAAAAACACTGTCAAAATTGTACCTGTAAAAATAAAACATTTTATATTGTATTTACATGTTATTGTTCTCTAAAAGAGCTAAATATATCATCTATACATTTGTAATAAAGGTTTTGAACAAAAGGTATTGGAGGAAATAAAGGCATTCAATTTACAAAAAGTGCTATGAAAAAAATTAGCGGCTTGCTAACATCTCATGTAAAACCACAAACCTTCACAAGATACAAATAGCAAACTTCCATAAATGTTTTTAAACATTACACATTCAACTTTACATATCACAGAACCCAGAAAAAACATTGTCCATTCATGTCCCATTAAGTCCTGTGATTCAGGAAAGAAAAGGGGAGCGTAACACTTCTAGTTGAACATCAGTTTTGAATCTTGGAGCACAAAAACAAGATGAGTATTTGAGGTAAATGATAACACTATTGGATTGTGTATCCATAAAATATTTCATGGAATTAAGATGCACCATCTGTTAACTGTGGTGGAAGGGAGAAGGTGAAGTTTGGCAAAATCTTTTGCAGGCCATAAAGTTCACATTTTTGCCATATAGTGTGCAGTCCGATGTCTCGATAGTATAAAAAGTGTCCAAAATGATGTCTATTCTACTGATGAAATATGTCATCTTTATTTTATGAAATAACATAAATAGGCTAACATCACCTTTGTGACTTTTCATCCTTCAGTTAGATTGTTGTAGGGCGGATTATTGACTAAAAAGAAAATTTTAATGTGTACAGTATGATACCAGAGTTATGATACTGATGCCAAAAGAATATATATACTAAGTTTTTCAATGAAACAGTCAAGTGAAAGCAACAGTCATCAAGTGTTGAGAATGAAAGTTCTCTCATGACCTTGGGAACAGTAGTTGGACATAATAATCTTAACTTACTACATTTTGTACAGCCCTTTAAACAACATCTCGCAGCCTGCATCAAAAAATTGAGTTTTCTCAGTCATTATTCAGCTTGTTCTCTTTCATTTTGTGACACAAAGAGGAATACTGGTCACATGATCGATTTCAAAATGTTTAAGATGTCCAGTCCAGCCCATCCTCATAAAAACGACCACATAGGTCAAATGCTCAAGCTGCTTATCACGACCCATATTTATGTTTCGTGTTAGGCGGTGACCTCTGGTGGCTTTAGTGACTATTACGGCAGCAATGGAAGGCATCAGGCGGCGCAGTACTAAGAAAGAGAAGGGTCACAGTATGAGGAGGGAGGGGTGGATGGTTGGGTTAAACAAACACATGACTGTCACGGAGGAGACTGTTGATCATGTCCCATGTGAAACTAAAAGTTAACGGTGAGTTGTTGTTGGTATTAATATAGCAAACTTACATCACATTTACATATGTAATGCACTTATTTAATCCAAACTTTGATCTTTTCCTTAACCTAACCAAGTAGTTTGAGTAGGTGAATAAGCCAAATCTTGTAGTTTTTGTTGCCAAAAACTAACCAAACTGCAAGCGCACGACAAAGTTCCAGTACATCTGTCACTGCAACGCTGCAATGGTCATGTTTATCAGAACGGTCGTATATGTCATTTTTGAAGTAATTGTTAAATGACCTGTTCAGTCGTTTAGGTATGAGGATGTGTTGGCATAAGCAGTCAGACAACAACTCTGTAGTAAAATAAGGTAATAACTTAAACATAGTAAGTAATAAGTATTGACTACTGGCTGAAGAAGGCGGTGTGCCAAAACTAAGAGAGTGCTGCTTTCCCATTCTTTTAAATGTATGCCTGTGAGCTAGCACCTAGCATAGGTGTGTGTTTTCCCTCAGTTGTTATTACAATTTTGATTACATCAGGAACTACTGGGTTAAAGTATATGACAACAAGAGGAATCTGACCAGACAACTTATGTCAGCATTCAGTAAAGGTTTTGGTATTTAGTGCTACACACACACACACACACATACATTTCAGTCAATACCCAGCCCAACTTTGCTGGCTATCGATTGCTAGCATAATATTAACTCTATGAGAAAGGACACCACGGTTCTAAACCCAAAGCTGCTAAAAGATGGAAAACGTTGGAAGACCTCAGTACCTTCTATGTTACTCAATGATTTGGAGCACGCCACGCAAACCTTGTTGGAGGAATCAGAATTTCCAGCACTGTGTTGCATCTTTAAATCTTTTGTTGTGATCTCACAGATGTCTCCTAGGTTTGCAGAGTGAATGCTATGCGACCGAAGTGACTTAGATGGTGCTGAGGTCACAAATGAGGCCAACTCAAACTAAGCAAGTTTATGTTCAATGCAACCCTTCCACATTTAGAAAATCTAGATGTACAACACATTCAAGAGAGGTATTGGCAGTTGCTAATGACATGTAAGAGCAATGCATCAGTGCAACTGTAGTTGACTGTTGTTAGCAAAATTATCTCTTGAATCTCAATTTTCTGCTTAATGGTCCACTTATCACAGATGTAGTCAGTAACTGCTTGTTCCAACACTTCATTGAAGCTGTAAAATGTTAACACAATCCAAAATTCAAACTTTAGAATTTTCTAACGCCATTCAAAAATTCTAGACGCCTTGTTCATCATTCCAGCATAGATCTTTGGAAATGATGGAATCGTTAATCATTTTGAAGGTTATAAGTGAAAGGTGATGTTAGTAGAAGATACTGTAATGTTTAACTTGTAGGAAACAATGAATACAAATATACAGTATACGTAACATGCATCTGTTCCAACACAGCCATTATTTGTGCCATTTTCTTAAAAGGTTTTTTTTCTTTTAAATGCCCTTTCGTATTTTTAATGTTGATTTTAAAAGTCCAGTTGATAAGATAATCGTGTAATAATTGTTCAGTCTCAATCCCTAACTTGACAAATATTCACACTTTAGCGTCAGTATTCGACAAGCTGGGAAACCCAAAGCGTTAGTGTTTGCAGATTTGGGAATGAGACATAAACAACTATCTTACATATTGGATCTTTAAATGACAACTGATATGTTTTGTGTTTTTGATGTGCCTTACTTCAAGAAAAATAACTTCTGGATTCCAATGTATAATTTGAATATGTCCGTACTAATGCATGAGCAGTGAAGCTACTGTACATGACTGTATGACTTCAAGAAGACCAGGTAGAAATGTGCATTTGTGCCTGTGTGGACTGACTGAGGCACTGACCTCCAATCTGAGATGAAATGCAGCTACTGTTCATTAACTCTCTTCAAAACGCATAACCAGACATTGAACAATGCGGAGAGGCACCTCTGTCCATGGTTTGGTTAGAGGTGGAAGCCCTGAATGGCTGCAGAAAATACCACCTAAACAAACAAATTTAAAACATAAGGGTCACAGTATTTTTTTTTGTTTTTTTTAAATGTACAGATGTCGCACCTCTCCATGCAGATTATTTTGGTTTATTTTGTCAAGGTTTTGAAACTCATACCATCACACCAGTACAATGGAGGTAACAACAACAATTCCTGTAGATACTGGACTGGATTTTTCAGTACCCTTTCACCTCCATATTGTATCTAAAAGAAAACACGCTTTCCTATTCCCAAAACAGTTGAAACTTTCTTGGAACACTTTTAACTGATTTGGTAGTCTTTTAAAGTAGAAATGGAGTACCTAAACAAATGATATAAATCTAGCATGCTTTGGCCTACTCAGTTAAGATTTTCTTCTCAGTTCTTTTCCTGTCCCTATTCACATTAATACGGTTCTACATATTTCGTCTGGGAGATGCCCAAGCACCATTCTAGTCTTCTATTGTCTATTGATAAGTGGCTTTTCTGGTATAGCTAAGTGCCTTGCTAAAAGGCACAAGAAGCAGTTAAAAAATGTGTTTACTGATCAGATTTAAGCTGACCCAGAACTCTCTGGTCACATGCCCCTACAACAGAGCACATGTTTTGTTTCTACCATCTCAAAAATGTGATTTCAGGTGAACGACACTTCCCAAAAGCTAGAAACCAAAGTGCTGAGACCTGAAGGGGCATTTAGGGCAAATCCTGTTACCCTCCATAAATAGCAGGGTTTTACACAAATTAGTGTGCTGGCATGAATGCATTTGTGAATTCCCTAATAGATGAGTGCTGTTAGCCTGCATATCAACACTGATGTGAAAAAACCATGTGAGCGCTGAAGATTTGCTGGTATATCTTACTGACCTTATGAGCCCAGTTGGAATATGTAAATACAATTTTCCAGCAGAATAAGAAGGAATCAGATGAGATTCTAAGTTTAACTGTTGCTCTTTAAAAGGGTAACTCCACCAATTTTACATATTAAAGTGTATTAAGATCTCGGGGAGTACTACTGCATATGTGAAAAAAAGTCTTGTAAAGCCCACAGGGAGCTGTGTGCAATCTGATAAATTGCCTCAAGTGATGCCACTCAGTCGCTAAGTTGCATTGTGGGTATTGTAGACACCAGATTTAGTCCTCTGGTATTACTGCACTCCTATAACTCTGTTGGACTCATTATGGGCAATGTAAAAACAAAATGAATAGAGCAAAACCAGATATCTCATTTTTTTTGATTCCACATAGGCTTCTTTTTTTTTCCAAAACCTGCTGCCTACATTACCCACAATGCAACGTAGCCACTTAACTTAGCCACTGAGTGACATCACCGGAGGGAAATGATCAGGTTACACAAAGCTTTCTCTGGAGCTTTTCTATTAGCTTCAGCTTTATACTACGTTTTCCACAGATGCAGTTGTACTCCCCGACACCCGTCAAAACACTTTAATGTGTGTTACTCTTTCAAGAGCAATTACACTGAATCCCTATTCAAACTTGCATGACAACCGGAGTGCCACCAACTATTTCTTTCATATTTCCATTACTAAGCAAGTGTAAACCGAGTCATCATGCTTCTACATTTCAGAGAGATCATGTTCACAGATTTAGGCAGAGTAGTCCCAAACATACAACATGTGTTTTGTGTGATAGGAGGTTCCACTGTAATCTAAACATTAAATTAAGTGAAGCCATGCCGGTAGAAGTCAGATCATGTGGCTGTGAATATTCATTTTCATCATCAAACTGCTGAACTGATACTCAACTTTCAAGTATTTTAGAAATGATAGTGGAGCTCATGTTCATTTGCAGTTTTTCTAAATGTGGTTTAGAAGACCTGCATGTTTAGTCTTAAATATATTAAGTCTATGTTTTCTACACCTCTCAAACCTCTGCACAAGTTGGAAAATGATTTATGATGGTGTAAAACATTTAGAGTCAGGCTTCAAAACTGGAATGACGGCCAAGGTGTGGCACAGTTAATCAAACAACATTTCCTCTTTGAATATTTGTTTCACATCCCATTCAGCTAAAATACCAAAATAACCAAAAAGTCTGTCAGCTTTGCATAACACTACAGTGATTTGTTATACTAGTGACCAAATTGGCATATTTAATATTTATATTCTATACGTAGTTCTTGGTACTAAGATAGAAAGTGGCCTTAACACTTGGTAAAGAGAATATTTGCAATTAATCTGGCAATTGTCAATTTCAATTTTAATGTGCATATTGGTGATGCACATAGTAGAACCTTTTGTTTTCTTCAAATATTAAATGATATTAAATGTTTAAACTGGGGTGCATTATCTTTTTATTGTTTATGCTATGCTGCTATTATGCGTTGTCATTTTTTAGATATTAGGGGAGGGCGATGCAGTTTTTTCAAAGTAAGGAGGGTGGGGGTCCAGTGTAAATATCAGTTCAGCTATGGAGTTTATGCTTTTATTTTCAAAGCATTAGGTTCACACCCCTGCTCACAACAATATTTGGAGTTTTTGGAGTCCACAATTTCCATTGTTACAGTTCATGTTTGCATACTGTCCTTTTTATTATATGTACCTAGCACAATCTATGACTAAATAGTTTTTTCAGTCCAACAGCCACAAGTCAACTATACTTCTAAGAAGTCTAAGTCCGACTGAAATGCACAGGTGCTTATCTACACACAGGAAAGGAATGAAGGAGATACTTCATGTGAGTGATCATAGTTTTTGCAGGAATAATACTTTTATCCTTGAAGGAGTGCTTGTTTTTTGGTCTTTGATGATTGAAATAAGGCACAATGACACAAACAAAGGGAGAGTGGAACAGCTCAGCAGCAATGTTCAAAGCCATTGACAATGACACATTCAGCTTGTGGTATTAGTCTATATATAAGTCTTCCTATAAAATAACTCTGGGACATTTGACATGGACCCTCTCAGCTGGTAAACTGGGTAGGGCTCATGAATGGCTCACAGTGAATGGTTATGTGTGTTTCTGTTTAATGGTTAAAAGAGTTTACGGGGGAGAAATCGGTGCTTGTTAATCCAGATACATGGTTAATCTCAATAGTCTAACTGGGGATGCTGCGCATGTGCGTGTGTGGTGAAGAGGATGTTCACAGGGTAAAATTGAACAATGACAACCCTTAGTGTCAGTTCATTCTATATGTACCCTGATGAGATTTGTCTTCTACCTGAACAGTCTACAGTGACGTTTAAGTAGGTACAAGCCAGCTCTGTTTGTGTGGTTGACTTTGGTTCGGGGATGGGATAGCTAAGAAAGAGACACATTTCATCATTTATGAAAAGGTACGCACTGTTGGAAGTTAAGAATAAACATTACCAGAAAATCCACTAAACTATTATGAAATGTAAAATTGTAATACTGTTGCTCAGTAGTTCCTACCCAGTACCTTGTCTATGACAATGTGAATAAACTTCGGATTTATGGATCAAAAGGACCAGGCTGATGGTTTTGCATGTTTTAGACTATTTACTACTAATCACATATACTTAAACTTTTCCTGCATAGCATGTCAGAGATGTTTCAATTGAGTTTTGCCATCCAGGACGCTGTTAGTTTCCTATTATTTCTCTGAATATTGGAAAGAAAGTTGAGACTTGAAACCTGGTTGTGTAATCCAGGACAGTGTACATGATATCTGCTTTTACTGCTGACAAGGAGCTGTCATTGTACTGCATGTTAATGCAGTTGTAAGCATATACATCACAATGAGGTTATTGGGGAAAAAGCAGACATCATCACTGGAATGAATTAACCAACTCAGATAAGCGGTGTTTCATATCCGCAAGAAATCAATGGAACGCATTAGCTGCCTGGAACATTGCAATGTATCTTAAGTCTGATATGGTTTGGGAAATGGTCAGCAGTCATGTAAAGTACAATGATTAAATAGATGTAAATGGGCAAAAACATCCCAAAACTACAGATTGGTCCCTACGACAAAAAAGAAAAACACAAAACGAAGGTCAACTGTGATGAAAGACCACATCACAAAGTTCAAAGTGCTGCACAAATAAAACAATTTACATTTCAAAATCTGCACACTAAGGTAAATCTATTCTAAAGCATGGGGAATTAGGTAAAGAAAAGAAAATGTCACTGCAACCAAATTACTATTATCATTCATCTATGTAATAATTCTCCAACTCCAAAAAGACTAATTCATGTTTAAACTGACACACTGTCACGATTAAGTCGTGTCATCATAATTGTGAAAAAACTGTTTTTGCTTTATCAGTGTTTATGTGGTATATCACATATCATATATGTATATATATATATATATATATATATATACATATATCT
>OMLP01029336.1:0-11791 GCA_900302685.1 Spondyliosoma cantharus | reverse complement strand
CTCAGGCTGGCTCGAGGTCATCCACCCCTTTCACACGGGTTTACAAATGAGCAGAAGTTCACCTCTGCGGGCCGCCGTGAGAGGTAAACAGCGACGTTCCTGCTGGAAGTGCGGCACATTGATTTCCCCCCTCGCTGTGACCCGCAGTCTGCGAGGCAAGATTGCCTTTCAAATAATGAAGATGACCTCATTTCAGGGAGACATGTCTGGGCATGTATGACCTCACTGACACGGCGACAGTATCGACAGACTCAACACGCTGTCACATCCTTGACTGACTGACTGAATGACTGACTGACTGAAGCTGCTGTTGTGGTGATTTTCCAGTTGGAGGTTATTTGTCATCTTTGGACTTTCTCAAATGTGTTCAGCGTTGTTTTCTCGCTGCGTTACATGGCCGCGGTTGACCTCACTGTTGACACGCATTAAGTGTACTTAGAATCAAGTAAACAAGGTTAGTCCTGAAGCGATTAACGGCTTATTTGCCTCAGTCAATCAAGAGGATTTGTTCTAATGTATTATATTAAATAATTAAATCGACAATTTGAAGTATTCTATTGAATAGAAATGTGAAGTATTTGTACGTTTTTGCTACTGAAAGGACAAAAAAAGTCTCAATATTCCAGCCTCGATATATATCTATCTGTATTTACATCTTTTGGTGTGTAAATGATTCGGACTTGACTAAAATTTTGGAATTGGTCAAGTACACGACAGAGCTGCACTGCAATGGCTGCAATGTAATCCTTTGGGGCAACTGCGACCGTCAAAGTTACGTCTACGTAGAGTTATTATCTGACACCTTTTACGGTAACAATTCCTGTGGCTATACACCTTTTTGTAGTAATAATAATAGGACCAGCTGTTACCTCACCTAGATTGTTAAAACCATCGAAATCCACCACCTCGGCCATGACTTTGGGAATAAACTCTCACTGGCAGTTCCTCCCAGGTGAACTCCAAACTCTCCATCTCCGACTCACCTTTGCGCCGTTGTCTTCCAGAAACAGCACACCTCTGGCGTGATTTCAGAGCGAGGGTTCCCCCGTGAGCTAGTCATGTGTTTCGAAAATCAGACGCGAAACAATCACTTTTAGTGGACTTAACTGGATGAACGATGAACCTGACGACATCGGTGATCCTTTGATTTTTCCTCCTGCGCCACCAGCAGGCTTGTGGTTTTGATTGAAATGCCTCACCAAGCATCAGCCATGGAATTTTTTGTTGACACGTTCATGTTCCCCTCAGGATTGCAAAACCTCTGAGGACCCGTAGACTTTTGGTCTCCTTAAGAAACTGTCAATTTATCAAACACTTTGGTGAACGGCCAAATAGCTGCAACGACTGATGACATTTCCATCAGCCTCTGCTGCGCAAGCATTAGCCTGCTGATATTTTAAACTAAGGGTATTGACATGAACACAAACATTATGCCTGCTACATGAGCCACAGAGCATGGCTGCAGACTCGGGTCTCCTTCAAGCCTTTATTTACAGCTATTATGTTTTGGGTTTTTAACTGTTTTTCAAACTAAATATGCAACTCTAAGACGACGCTTTGGGCTTTGGACATTCATCTGTATTTTTCTGACATTTTAAAGACCAAACAATTAATTTCATCCAGCTAATCCAGGAAAAATGTTCTCACTCACAAACCTCTCATCATTTTTCCATTCTTGTCAGCCGCATTAAGCCGTCTTGATTCACGGCACGCTTCAGCCAGATGCTTATCTTCCAAGTACCGGCTTCTGCAGTCGTACCAGAGCGTGATTCTGACTGTCTGCGAGGGTTTTCCCCCACCCTTACCTCCATCCTCTCCTTATCCAACCTGAGGTCATTAAGCTCACGGTCTCATTTCCACCTCGGGGGGGACGTAAAGTCCTACAGAATGTGTCATGTGTGAGGAGACGGACGCATGCATACAGCCCACGAGGGGGAGAATGTGGACCACTGTTAAATGCGTCTGCGTGGCCCCATTTGCACAGAGCTTGCGTTTGTTAATTTGTATAATGTGTCATCGACAAGATTACTGACTTCGACGTTTTCTGTGGAACCTGAAACTAATTATATTTTTCTTAATCCCGCTCGCTGGAATGATTTTTGAACCCAAAACTAAAATAAAGTCGAGACATTTTTAGAAATGAGGTCCCCTGAGATCGTTCCACATCTCTGCACGCCGTGCGCACACTTGCAGCGGTGTGTCTCCGAGCCCACATTCACGTACGTTTTTGTATGTCATCTGTTTGGGTTAGGCTCCTCTTACGCGCCACGCACACTGCTGCTCTTGTACCGCACCTGTGGCTCACCCACCTTAACAACTGCCAGCTGTGCGCTACCTTGAACCTTCATCTCCGGTCGCTCGGCTCTTCCTGTTCGGCAGGAAAACGGCGGGGTCAGCTGACCAGACAGCGGCGCACACCTGCAGCCCCGAATGCACCGTTATCCGTGGAAACATGCACTTGTTTTGACAGCGGTTCAGTTATTTGTCCCCCGCCCTTCTGTGCGTGCAGCGCCAGGCCCAAGCGGAGGGCCTCCTGCTCTTACTCGCCAAGCCACATGGTTTCCCCACATTTCATCACTCCCCCTTCCCTTGTGGCCGGCCGTGCCAACAGCACTCGGTGGCGTGGGAGGCCTCTGGAACTTCAGAAGTTGTCGGGTCTGGAGCATGAATTTCCTCTCTCCCTCTCTCTCTCTCTCTCTCCTGGCTGCCCCCGCGACCCCACCCCAATTCGCCCCTCCGAATCTTTGCGAGCAATCTGAGAAGTGTCTCGGTTGATACACAGGGCGGTCTGTGCTCCGCTGACATGGTCACAGCCGTCACAGGCCCGTCTCCGGGGACGCGACCCCTGCTCGACTGCCCACTGAAGCCTCCGAGAGCCTGGCTCCCCAGACACTGAGCATGACCCCGTGATGTCATACCAGAGCGTGTGCGTATGTATAATCCAGGCGAAAAGGGTGCTCGTATGTCACCATGCAGTGTAAACGAACTGTCCGGGTCTGCAAAAGGTCTGAAGGCTTACAGCTGACCTCAATTTTAAAGCTGTCTGTCTCTGCTGGGGCTCTCTCCTCTGAAGGAGTCCAGTTACCTTTTCTAAAAGCCAAAGCTTTCCGTTCGAGTGCTCACTCCTCGTATCCTTCGCAGTCCCCTCGCTGAAGGTACACCTCCCTTGTTTTAAACTATTTCAACGCGAGAAGGCTTGTGCGACCTTCACACATCTCTTCATGTGGGTGCAGACTTTTGCTGCTCAGACATAACACCGGCTGAGCTTTAAAAAAAAGAGTCGGTTGTACCTCGCACACAGTTTGTGGTTTGGTCTTGCATGAATCCAACAAAGCGTGTGGGGGTGAGATTCGACACAGCAACCACCTCCGAGCGCAACAGTGCAATGATTCAGCGCAGCATGTCATTTAGAGCCCAAGGTGAAGATTGCGCCGCTGGGTTTTTTTATTAGAAAAGCCTCACACAACACTTGCTCGACTGGAAATGTTTTGTGGCCGGGTGCTACTGCTAAATTGTTTTTTTTACCCCGACCACATTTGTGCTGCCAAGCGGGGGAAGGCACCCGACCCAAGAGCCAGTGCCAAGATTCAGTTTCATGTTTGAATTTGTTTATTAGAAGAGTCTCACTGCTGAAAGAGAGAAAAAAAAAACAATTTGGTGTGTTTTTGAGCGTGATTCTCTTCTTTTTTGTGTGTGTCAAGTGGCAAATCTCACACAAGCAATTTTTATGTCTCGTTTTTAAATGAAATGATGGTACTCCTAAAAAACAATGATACAAGTGCTACCCCAATAAGGTGTCTATATTGGTGTTGACATTAAAGGGACACTTCATCAAACAATGAAAATGTAATCATTATATACTAACCACCGTGCCTGTTGAGTCAGGTTGGACTAAGCTCTATGGAGCCATTTTTTGTTTTGTTTTTCACATTTTAAAGAGGCAACATCTGAGAATTTCAGATGAAGACGTTCAAAAATGAACTAAACAGAATGAGAATAAATAGCCCTTTTGACTTCATGATGTCTTTTGTAATGCGTCGGAGAGATATCCACCGAAGTTAGCATGCTAACAAGCTAGTCCGGTCCTGGTCCAAAGCTCCTGTGCTAACATTGTAAATACCAACCGACAACTGGCGACTATAGCTGGAGGGATAACTGAGCTAACTGACTAAGGCAGTGTTACTGTTAGCAGCAGTTAGTGGCTACTCTGGTGATATGCTGCTCCCCGTTTGTTTGAGTAGCTCTTAAAAAGGTGGCCAATTACATATTGCACCTTTTTTAAAACAAGTCCACCACCTCCTTTTTCATTTAGGAGAACGCTGCGGCACTGTTTTGCTGTGAAGCTCAAGAAATGTTTTGTGGACTCCAAAACTTCCGAGTTTTGAGATTGCTTAATATAACTTTTTGAAGTGTTAACATCTGTAGACGAATCCGTTGACCGCCAATAATACGCCTGAAACATCTGACGCAATGCCGTGGGACGTCTGTTGCCTCAGAGCTGAATCAAGTGTGATGGTGACTCGTCATTAGTGCAGATAAGACCGTGCATGACCTCCAGCAGCAGTTCGAGAGTGACCACCACCCCTGCTGTGTCAGTGCCGACGGGGGTTGTGGGCGAGTGTGGTGCAGGACACGGGCACGGCACGTCCTCCCTCACCCCCCCGCTGTACTCCTATCTTCTCTCAGAACACAGCCTCCTTTCACTTCTGTCACTCGGCTGATTAAAGGCCGAGGGGCCCTCGGCGTGTTAGTCTGCCACACAGCACGTTTACAAACGCTCTGTTTACCCGTTTCCTTCTCGACTCATTACCCGAAAAAGGGCTTCACTGGTGAAAAGCAGTGGCTTGCATGCACCGAGGGCGGCTCTGTGACAGGGTAAATATGACCTCACTGTGCAAGTGCACAGATTCTCGTGCAACAGCATGATAATCAAGTCCATTGCAAGAGTATGTAGGCCTGTTTAATCCCACAGTTATGCTTTGTGTGGTATTTGAGCCTGGAGCATAGCATGTCAAGCAATCTACGAATTAGTCAGCCGCTCTTTAATGAGGTGAATTTCCCCCCTCAGCGGCACCTTATGCTTTCAAAGAATGACAAGCATCGTCCCGAGCCAGTCGTGGTTTGTCATCCTACTGGAGCAGTGAATCAGAAAGTTAACTGCAGGATCATTCTGGAGGTTTTGCACAGGCACCAGAGTTAGGGAGGGGAAGCAGACAAACGGAGCAGCAGCAGCAGCAGCAGCAGCAGCAGCCCTGACACATGGCCCACATTCACAGCCGCCTCCCACGTCACTGTGCTCCTCAGAGAAAAAGCCCCTTTTGTTTCCTAGCGCAGGGAGAGGGAGGGAGGTCTCTGGGGTGAACCGCCGCTCCGCTCCACCACTGCACCCGGCGTCAACAAAAAAAGAAAAAAAGAAACGGGGACCGGACTTCCCACCCCTACCCGGCGTCCTCCCTACTCACTTCCCGCTTCAGCACACAAACACAGGCTCATCAGTAGTAGCACTACTACGGTTGTGATTGTCCTTTCCTGACACTTAATTGGGTCAGTCTGCATTGTTGCGTTAAAGACGTCTCCAACAATGACCACGCTGTTAACGCATGTGCTCTGCTAATGGCAGTAGGAGAATTCTTCTAGTCAAACTTTTTCACGTCACAGACTCCCATTTGATAACAAGTGTGCATTTTATCGTAAGTGTATGAAACCCATGACTTGAACAGTCACACATTACTGTCATCATTGTGTTAATTATTTAATATCTTGGTTATTAAAGTGGAAATAAGGTGCTGGTGAGCCCCTGGGACCCCCTCAAGGATCCCACTGCTTGACTTAAATAAAAGTAGCGATGCTGCAGTTAAGTCCCGCATTAAAAATGTACTTAATTACAGTGATGAAATATCTCATCACTATATCAATGTATTTCTATGTAATAGATTAGATTATTATTACAGATGCATTAACATGTAATCGTAGAACAATGTTTGCCTCTGAAATGCAGTTAAAGTAGCCTAAAATTGAAGTAAAGTAGAAATACCTCAAAGTTAACGCCATCACTTTATACTGAATTAGGCAATACAGATGTACCCGTCACATCTGGATGTGATTGGGCAGCATCCAACACGCGCTCCACACTCTGTCCAGAGACGGCATCCCAAATTTTTTTACGAGCAAAAGACGCTGAAAGAATGCGATGAGCAATGACACATTTAAAACTGTGTTTATTTGTATAGAAATATGCTCATGTTTTACATAACTTTGTAGTTACAAATCGTAAAAAGAAAGAATATTAACGCTATTAGCATCACAAAGTTTTTCTCTCAAACAAACAGGAGCATAGATCTCAGAGAGAAGCCTGATGTTACTGTGTGAAATGTTAAGCTCTTCAATATACTTTACAGGCTGTGTGTGCGTGCAGTTTGTTGCTCAGTAAGAGTGAAAGGGGCTTTGCTAACAGTAGCTCTTGAAGTGGTCTCCGTTTTTCTGTCCGTCATGTACCCATGTACAGTTAAAGACAGACAGGTGAACGGACGCTCATTCTAGTGCAGAGAATTTGTACAAACCTGCTGTGAATTCTCTCCAAATGTAGTACAACGAAGGTAATCAGGGTTACAGAGAAATGTTAAAGACCCCAGTCTCTGAGCCAACATTAATATATCATTTTTCTATTTATCATTTTTATTATCTCCACCCGAATCCATCCTCCCCGACTTCCTTGTTCTCCTGAGACACAGTTGAGATACCGCACAGTGCGGAAGTAGCTTCTGACTACACAAAGTCTCCAAAATTGGGCTTTTAGCCCACAAAGCTCCTGCTCAATCTCTCTTTGAGGGAAAAAAAAAATAAAAAAAAACAAGTGCTGGAACGCTCATTTCATTAGCTTTTCCACTTGCTTTGTCCTTAAGACTATCAGTACTGTTTTCTGTACCACCTGGTGATAAACTTTCAGTCCCCTAAATTAGCTTCCCCTGAGAGCAAGACAGTCCAGCTCAGTTCCTCTCAATTTGCTCAATGTCGAGCTCGCCTCCAAGCTGATACACGTCCTTCCTCATGCTACACAGCCCCGCCCACAGAGGCTCATTGTCCTTCCCATTGGTTGTCACGTCTCCACAGTCCGTGGAGTTCCAGTCCACCTCCTCGATGGTGGGGTCTGACGACACGTTCCTGGTGATCTCGCCCTCTTTGGTCCGAGGCTGAACGTCCTCAAAGCTGTGTTCGTTTGCGGATGAGTCGTCGGTGTCGCACTGAGCGGTGCTCCTGAGAGTAAGGAGGGCCTGGCCGGACTCGCAGCCGTCTTCGCCTGTGATTCCAGGGCAGCTAAGGCTGTGGAAATTCCGAAGTTTCTGTGGGAGGACAGAAAGGTTGTATTTTAGAAGCATGAAATTGATGTCTTGGAGGAAACAAGTATTTACCAAAACAAACAAGTCAGATCTTTGGTCTGGTAGGAGTCCACAGTCCCCATGGTGATGGCATATTTAGTAAGGAAACATAAAACATTTCTTCATCTTGGACTCTGACCCATGTCCTAACTAGGGCACAAACAAAACTAAAAGCATACAGCCATCTTGTGAAAACAATCCCTGTACTGTACTGCGAGTGAGTCAGTGAGGTCAGAGCTGGACACTGGGCAACAACCACTATAATATAAAAAATAACAAGATTTGAAGGGTATAAATTTAGCCTGTATTACATACTGGAGCAACTGGCAGTTGGATCAGTGGGGCTATGCGATCTGAGGTCCAACTGAAGACATGCAGCAAGTGGCCAGATACCCGCCGGGCAAACATCACTCATGTCAGCCTATTGACTCTGCTGGCCTTTCACTGGCACTGCACAATGAACACATACATCTGGGAAAGCCAGAAACTTCCTAAGGCGAGTCCACATGTGCCAGAGTTGCTGCAGGCAAGTCCTGCGACAGCTGTGCACGCTGGAGCGGGAGGCTTTATGACAGAGGCTTATCCAATCTGTACGGCTAATGTGGAGAAGGCAGGACAGCTGCCTCATGCCTGACCACTACGGTGTTAGGCCAGAAGGACGCAGGAGAATAAGGGCCTGTGTGAAACCTCCCGTCACTTGTGCGCTTATGTAATACTTAACAAGCATGGGCCTGTTGTGGGACGCAGCTCACGGCCAAGTGCATCAGCTGCACATTCGTGTGTGTTTTCTTAAGCGATTCGAGGTCACCTTCTACCTGCATATTTTTAAACGAGTGTCTCTACCAAACACCGTGTCAATCCATCCAATTTGAGTTGTCACTCAAAACCAAAATCGTCAACCCATCGAACGGTTGTTGAAATATTTCCGTCTGGACCAAAGCCTCTCCTACTTCGAATGTCTAACTCGATTATCCATTTGCCCACTGATCATTTCAGCTCTAATCATGACCACAGTAATATTGGCATTCAAGATATAATATCCATCAATGTCTTAGATCTGCAATTATAGAGCGCAAAGTGGTTAGAGCTCTGAATGAAGCAGAGAAGAAAGGGTGCAAAGTAGAGTTATGATCCACCTCTTCAGCCCGACAGCAGTGAGAAAGGTCTCAGCACCGGGCAGCAATAGATCAAACGGGGGCCCTGCTGTTTTTCTTGGCGCTGGTCAAGCGGGTAACATTTGTCAGCACCGGGCCGGTGTCACATTGCTGCCTTCTGCATTAGCACGACAGTCTCAACCTTTCCCAGACCATGGGACCGATATGATAAGGCAATGTAGTCTGGAATATAGCAAAACAGTGCCATCCACATTTGCGATACCAAGTATAGCTCTGACTTGGAACACGTGCAGAATGTTCTTCAAAAAGGAGCAGTTTCTGGCAAAGAAAACTTACTGCTCCACATCCCAGCGAGGGTCATGAATAAGTGCTGCCGGTGTCTATGTTTGTCTGCTCCTATCGCCCCCCCTCCATCTGAATGAAATGGAGAAGAGAGCTGAGAGTCTCCTCATCCATACTGACCTTGACTCTCCGTCAATAAAAGCTGATCAATAGCTCATGAGGCCCGGTTGTGGCAGAGATCCACCCACTGAGCTGAATTTACAGAAATCAATATCTCTTTACCCAACACGCATCTCCCCTGTGCGCCGATCTATAACCTCTGCCACAGCTGCTCTACTTCCTGACATTCACGGAGCCGCAGTGAGCCACGCAGAGGGTAGCAGTTTCTCCCTGAGTAAACTACACCGCTGTGGCGGCGTGCGGATGAGAGGACACTTTAGAGACACACTCAGCACTGTGACCAATCTTTGAATAGTAAGGTGACTTTGAATGCCGATAGCGCGATACATGTAAAGCGCGATCAAACCGCCGAGTCGAGTGCCAAGGAGGTTTTAGTGCGCGATCACGAGAAGAACTTTTCCACCGGGATTGTCCTGCACACTTCAGACTTCTGGGTTGAAACAGTTGGTCTATTTTCCAGCTCATTAAATGATTGTTTACTCAAGTCGATAAAGAATCAGGAAAAAGTTGAAATTTCCTGTTACAAGTTCCCAGAGCCCAAGATGACCTCTTCAGTCAGCTTGTTTTGTTGATACAAAAGTCCAAAACCAGTAGAAATTCATTTTAAACTCATGTCAAGTTAAGAACAGCAGATAATCCTCACATTTGAGCCGCTGATTGGTATTACTGCCTCGTGTGTAACTTCAGACGATTAAAGGGGCAATATGAAGTTTTGGAGAAGAAATTCAAACTCAGAATTTTATTGTTTACAATATAAAAAATACACACTCAGAAATATCTATTTTTTAAGCACTTTAAAAGAACAAGCTGTTCTCAGAGGAAAATAAGGTCCCCAAAACACTGTTTGAAGCTAGAAAGGTGGCAGGGTCCGCCACATATAAACAAAGTAAAACAGTATGAAATTGTTATGTCTTTTCAGGTCAGTTTGTTTATTCAGTTTATTCAGTCATGGAAACAAAGAGAGTTTGTTTGAATATCTTTCTGTTTCGTGCCCAAAACTACATAGTGCACCTTTTAAGTTTCAGTTAATCTTGTTTTTTCGATTGACTTGTGCGTCACTCCATACCAACTCGCGTCCTCCCAGTTCGTGTTGTACTGTTTGTAAAAGCTTTTAAAATAATTCAGTTAAAAAAATGTTTTATTGCTATTGGTTTGGTAAACATTTAAAAACAGCTGTTTAAAAAAGCACATTATTATAAAATTATCCTTAGCGTGCTCTGGATGTTCAGGACAAATTTAATTCCCCTCCAGTGAAAAATAAGCAATTGGTGAGACTTCAAAGACACATGGAAAGATTCACAAATATTATTAAATTTAGCTCTGAGGACCAAACTTCAAAACTTTACAACAGGAATAGTCGGCTCTTGCAAGGTCTCATGAATTTAATAGAAGTTTTAGGAGTGGGATCCATGACATGAACTGTGAAAAGATATGAATTTGTCGTGATCTGGCAAGGAATGACCCTTGTGCAACCAAACCCAGAGGCAGCGCTGATAACTATGCCAAAATATCTGGAAATCATTTACTCCAGAATTTGCCTCTAAACCAGAGTCACTTGAGAGAAATTTAAGAAGATTGTTGAAAAAAAAAATTAAAAAAAATGCTGCAATAAAACAGTTTCTCGTGGTTTCAGTGGCTTTGTGCCTTCCACCTGAGCGGAAACCCAACATCGCAGCACTCCCTCTTAATGGAGGAGAGCAGAGAACACAATGCACAAACAGCAGGACAGATCCAATTGCTAACAATCTCAGCACCCTGACGCTCCTCTGCGAAAATATTGTCAGTTGCATCGCCTGAGGCTCTCTTCTCCACGTTGACCTCGTCACTGTTTGGAGCGTGTGAGGCGTCTGCCTGTCGTGTCACAGCAGCGCCGCTGTTAAGACAAAGCTGAACTCTGGGTGACTTTCTCAGAGGGGCCAGGTCCAGCTCTGTGTTTATGATCCACTCGGCGTACGTGTGAAATTTTACGGTGTGTCTGTGTGCTCTTGGGGCAAAGAGAGAGACGCCTGCCAGGATGTGCAGACGAAACAGACCGGCCTTGTTGACATCAGAAGTGGATCGGCTCAAGCCACTGGTTTCATAAGATCATTTATATTATAAATCCAAACTCATCTGACTTCCTAAGATTCCTAATTCCTGCCCTGATCAAATCAGCGTTCTTTGCTTCAAACTCTCCATTTCTTCAAGTGCAGATACCCCCATGGGCCGCGGCTCACAACAGGCCTGCATGAGTGATCGCCCTCATTTAATGACACCGCCTGCAGAAACACTTTGAGGTGTGCTGAGGGAGAACAGACACAGTGGCGTGACCTAAGCTGGAAGTGTTTGTTTATCCAACATGGAAGCAGAAAATTGCCACAACAGCAGAGCATGAATAGCCAATGTTAGTGAGACTGATGGACCTAGCAGAGCTCCCAGCTGGCATGACCGTTTCCTGTGGGCCTTGTTTCTCCGGAGACTGGACTGTGATCTCTTGGAGCACATAAGAGGGCTGTGGCGAGTTCAAACCAATAAATAAATGTCACATAAAATGCCAGTGGAAATTGCTTCTGATAAATCATGGCATGTTCAGGTGCAACATTAAAGAGACTGTTTAACAGACTGTATATTGGACCTCAAGTGATGATAGACAGGACAGGTACCCCCCTTTGATTAAATATGACACAAAGCAGTTTGTTTCTGTTTGATGTGTAATTACCAACCTGGGTCATCTTGGCCAGGTCCAAAGAAGGCCTCTGTTTGTGAGAGTCGGCTGGTCTTCTGCGCTTCACGCCGATCTTCTTGTCGTTGAGGACGCACGGCTGCGAGCGGCTGCGGGCGAGACCCCCCTGCCCACCA
>OMLP01029335.1:0-10782 GCA_900302685.1 Spondyliosoma cantharus | reverse complement strand
CTATCTAATTTTACTCCAGATGGTCGAACTCTCCTTTAACAAAATAAATGCCTTTCTATTCTGCCACATTAATCAAGGGCCTTTGTGACCTGCAAACCTATGAAAGCGCAGCCATTTGCCATCGATCAGATGTTTTCTTGGCCTTGATGCCATTACAATAATTTATTGTGATGTGATTTTTGTGATGCATAGGTCCATGTAGTTGGTGGACTGCAAACAGAGGCAATTTCTTAAAAAAAGAATAATTCAAATCTAAGCAGCAGAGCCACAGATATTCTGTCTCAAGTATGGGTCAAGAGAAGACAGGATCCTACATTTCCCATAATGCAAATCAATGGTCTATTTTCTTATAGTTTGCCTGCCTGGTAAATTCCAATGTCTCTCAAAGCTCTACACCCCATATTTGAAACCCTGCTAGAAAAAAAAAGTGTAGTCATCAAAACCAAACAGGTTTTGTTTTTCAGATTTAAAAGCCTTAATATCAGTCTGTGAAGTGTAAACTGGACTTTATTTTCAGATATCAGTGGAATGCTCCTTTAAATGCTTCAGGACATATATTTCTGACCGTTAAGTTTTTCATACAAAGTTAAAAAAAAGGAGGAACACGAGAAAAAATATCACCATGTATTAATATCTTCTCTGTAGGTGAGACGTCATAGGCATTTGTACTTGTCTATCTATTCGGCCCTTATTGAGAAGTTTCCATCTTATAACGCAGCTATGGTTGACTGGTCTGGACTGTATCAAGCTCGGTCTAATGACTAACTCTCATTGCAACTCCTTCAGGTTTGTACTGAACTTGGGTGATCTGCTTTTATTTCTATGCCCGGACTCCCTGGAAATTTTTTATTTTATACATACTATCTATAATCCCAAATTGGGAAATTATTTTTTCCACTCACATTACACACATGCAGGCACACACACACACACACACGCAGTGTAGAAGAAATGAATGAAGGGGCTCTGACACATGCTACGGTGCCCAACGAGCAATGCTAGGGGTTGGTACCTTGCTCAAGGGCACCTCAGCAATGCCCAGGATGTGAACTAGCATTCTCCAACTGCCAGTCCACATCATACTTTTTTTTGATCCGAGTGGGACTTGAACCGGTGACCTTCAAGACCCCAAACCGAGTCCCCACGGGCTGAGCTATTGCCACCGAAGATGGGTATGATCATAAACCATTCAGCTTCTGTTTTTACCTGTTTTTATATACTTGTTTTGATCAATGCTTTTATTTTTGTATCTTTAATATTGTCTACTTTTTAAAGTAATTTGAAACTGTTACTCAACGTCAGTGTGAAGTCTAAGTGAATAAGTGAAAGCTGTGTGTGTTTCCTCTATTTGAATTCTGTCCTTCTCTCCCACCATGTTTGTGATTCATTGTTTGTTTTGATATTTAAAACCTTAAATTCCTTGCTATCTCACCCTGAGTTTGAGTCGAGGGTTATCGTTGCCTCGCAGATTACAGCCTGAGAGTCTGGCGGTGACCTCCACAGAATCCCTCCCACCATGTTCTTGTAAAGGAGGGAGAAGAAGAACTCCCCGTTCAGCTGCAGACTGTAACTTAATGAGTTTCCACGGTTCGCTCTCTATAGGGCCACAGCTTAAACTAGAAGGATTATCCTGCTTTTGCTTGCGCTGCCCACAGCTCTTTTCCCATCATGTGCAGTGAGATATCAGGATCAAAGTTGTGGTTGTGAGGGATGGGGGTCCGGAAACTGTTCAGTGTTTGTGCCGGGTAGAAAATTCCCCAGAGAGGTCAGAGAGTAAAGACCAGCAAACAATCTCGTGCAGGGCTGCAGTGCATTCTCTTTCAAGAGGGCTGCTGTTAGTCATGGAAGTATAGAGACAAGCGACTGCAACAGATTCAACTTGTTTTAAAACTGGTTTTATGGTCAAAGTACGAGCATGAGTCGACAAAACAGGCTGCCAGTGTTTTTGATCACAAGATTGTTGCCAGATTCTGACTGTTTTCCTCCACTTTCAGGAGTGAAAAATTCCAGTCTGGTTTTATTTTTATTAATGTTGCTCAATTCTACGTCTCGACAGACTTTACAGCTCCACAACAGCAAAATCTTCACACGTCAGAAAAAGTTTTAGGAGGAAGAAACCACTAGAGAGGAAATTAAAGTAGTGCTCCCCCTTCTTGGATTTGTGTGGGTGTAATAGTTGCCACCGGTGGGAAAATGGCAAATAAATAAACAGTTGCACTGCTCTATTCGACATGAGAGGGAGACATGTTTGTCTGACGTCTTTCCAAACCAAACTGAAATAACAAAGCAAAAAAATCACAGCATGTGGAAGCTGTTTAGAAGCTGCTTTTTAGTAAACAACCACACACAGGAGGAGATAAAAGCCCTGCTCATTTTCTGGCCCAACTTGAGGTACGCGTAATACAAATTCTTTGTGGCTTTTCGTAGGAAAATGTCATATCTACCACATCCAATTGACTCAGTCTTTTGATTTGCTTCCTCTTTACTTGGTTAGCAACAGTCTCTATAACCTGATGACGACTTTCCATTGCCATAGTGTGCAGAAGGGTCATCCACAGTGACTAATATTTCCTTTGTGTTAAATGCTGCAGCTGCATATCTACACAGTGCAGGGACGATGTCTAAATGTTCTTCAATTTGCAACTGAGAATAAACTTCTTCCTTTTCTTATTGTACCATAACAGCAACGTCTTCAGTCTTACAACTGTCTGTATTACTCACTTCTTTCACAAACAGACAAAGTTACCAGATCCGCTCTGTGTCACAGCTTCAGCAGTTTATTAAAAGATTTACATGGAATTATCTTCTTAAAAACATCAGCCGTTCCAGGAACATGGATGACTACATCCGGACACGCAGTTAATGCTGAAACCTCTCATCATTTCCTCTTTGCTCATGGCTTTATTCAAAGATATGTAGACAAAACAAAAATATATAAAGGTTAATTTGGAGAAACAAAAGGAAAAGTTTGCACACAGAGGGAGAGACTTCTACTGTATCTCCACATGTTCTCTCTACATTTAATGCAACATCTTTTCAGAGCTCAAAAGATAGAAAAAGCTTGTGAGGATTTATTCAAACACGAAGGATAAAAGTTTAGAGGTGCCGCTGCTTTGTCTGCGACAACATCAACCTGAGGAGAAACATTTCTCTACAAACATACAGACACAAAGAGGCAGGCTGTCTCTTGTTCTTTGGGCGTGTTGAGCACTAAATATGTACACAGATCATATTCAGCTCTAATTAGTCAGTTGGTTTCTGAGGTCGGCTGTCTGTTAGATAGTTTACTGGCATTCGTCAAACTTGACATTTCCGTTTTGCATTTTATCGCTCTGAGCAATTAAACAACACATTCATAGCTGTTCCCAGTATTTGAGTGACAAGGAGGAGTAAAGGAAACAGATGATGTGGGCCAAGAAATATATTTCACAAATATGCATGTACCATCCATCAACCTACAGATTGGACAGATTATGGACACTTAACCAAAGTGTAGTGTGGTTGATAATTCATTAAACCACAGGAGCTCTCATGACCTGGATATTAACATGACAGGTGAAACAAACCTAAAAGAATAAAATGAGATAATGAGTTTACACAAACATATTTACATGTACATATTTAGTAGGATAGTGATTTTTCAATCCTGTCCTGCATGTTTTCAATGTTCCCCTGCTCCAACACACAGAAGTCATAGGAATGGGTCATTATCAGGCTTCAACAGAGCGTGATGACAAGTTCACTGTCGTCATTATTTTCAATTTGTTTCATATGTCATCTGGGTCACGAGATTAAAAGCCCTGATGAAGACCTACTGCGGTTTAACACATTATCAACAGTCCCAGGATTGCGTCCTTATTGAAAATATAAACTTTCGGGTCATATTGAGCACATGAATAGACACTGGGAACATTGATAATATTAAGTGTGTACATAATATCATTATTTTGATTATGTGATGTTCCTATTTTGTTCCTGGAATGTGATGTTTACTTCTAAAGGGAGAAGCATGATAAGCTTCCTGTGGATTATTCTCATTATTTTTTTGTCTCTGTCTGCATACTTGCAGTTCTTCTATGTTTCTTTCCTTGTGCCTTAACTTGTTGGAATTATGTTTAACTTGTTATGTTTTTAGTTATTGTGCAAACAATGGAATCAAGCGGATTCAAACTAATGGCATTCACAACTTTTAAAAAGCCATCTTTTAATTGGACTGGTGGTCAGTGTTTCATACTGTGAAGGTACGTTGTCAACGACCACACTGACTGACCGTCACTGACTGCCTCTTTGCATCTGTATGTCTGAACACACTGTGAATCCTGAGAGAAAATGAATCCCACTGACAATGTGTCAAAAGAAAACAACAACAAAACACATGTTCCCTGGGATAATCAAAATAGTTTTAAGCTATGAAAATATTTGAAATTCATATGTTTTTAAACAATCTACCAAAAAAGCTCTGCTGGGTCTCATATGACTCTAAACACGCTATGATTACTGTGATTTTCCTCATTTATTTTCATTATTAGAAAAATAGATTCTGTCAGGAAGAAATAAGGAGATATAAATGCTCTCTTAATGAATGTGCGTGTGTGTGTCATCAGTGAGTGGTCCCCGGCAGCAGCTCAGCCTCAGAGGCGAACAGCTCCTTGTACAGCGGAGGGAACAGTGAGTGAGCAGTGAGCGGGTAACGCTGACTGAACCAGCGCAGCTTCTCCATGTGCATACTGCACAGCGAACGCAACTCTGCCATCTTCTGGTACAGCTGCAGGGAGGACACAGACACATTTATACTCTGTACAGCAATAAGGAACGTGCAGATCAACTAACAATATTTGCTTGTCTATTAGCCAATCAGAGGGCTAAAGAGAATGTACCTGCATCTATACTGAGACATGTACCTTGTGCATTAGACTTTCTTGGTTGTCTCGGTGTAGAATGTGTGTGAGTCCTAACTCCACGCTTCTTTGCACTCGCTGAACCCTGCCTCTATCCTCCAGACATGGACGATCTGCACAGAAAGACAAGAAAAGTGAAAAGAGTTGTATTTTTATCACTGTACAGTCCTGGTTCACGTGGTCTGTTAAAGGTCCCACATTCATTTTCACGTTTCTTTTTTTGGGGTTGTGTAACTGCTTTAATGCTCAAAAAACACATCATTTTTGCCTCCCTTCCATCCAGTCTTCTCTGATTGTTCAGCTCTCACAGGCCTGAGCAGATACCCTCGTACCATGTTTCTGCATCAGCTCTGTTGCTGTGTTTGCAACTGCAATCTTGCTAAGGGACTGCATAACTGTGACATCACAACTTTAAGGAAGTCTTGAAGTTTTTTTTTTAAAGCTACAGTTTGAGAATATAGGCGGTGTGCTTTTTCTTTGTGGACTAAGAGATTAGATAATTTCACAGTATTTGTATAGCACCCAACCCTGCTTTATGATCAAAAAAACACATGGAAATCTTACTTTCTACAATATAGGACCTTAAATATTAGCATGTTTATTAACAGCCACTAGGTGGTGGAGTGGTTAATTGTGTGGGAATGAAAGCAGCAAAACATGATGGAAAGTATGCTAAAAGACTTGTATTTATCAATAAGTTGTCTGATATTTGCCTACTGAATGCGGAGGGGGGACTTTAAAAAGAGTGAATATTTCAGATTTGTTTGTTATTAGCTAAATTCAGACCACAATTAATGCTATTATTTCTAAATGTTAACTTTTTGGTCTGAAAGATGACAGACTGACTAGATTTAGTGATCAATGAAAGATCAGTTTAAATATATAGACAAGTCGAACGGAAAATAAAAAGCTTGAAATAAATACTGACGAACAAAATGCAACATAATTGAGAGACAGGTGAGATGATCTTACCTGTGTTGATCAGCACGAGAGCACTGAAGAGAGCGATCTGGTGCTCAGTGAGCTTCAGAGCACACATATTGTGAGCAAACTCAAACACGGCTGTGATTAAATCACCACATGCTGCAAGAGAAGAAACCACAGAGCACTGATAAACCACTGTATTTGTGTTTTGTGCTGAATGCACGAATGGTTTCGAGCTGCCTTTGTGCTTCAGTGTGTAGAGAAATTCCTCACCCAAAGACTTGAAGACTTCAGTTCCGGCAAACTTCCCGTCAAAGAAGACAGTGTTGTTCTCTGTGTTGAAGAACCGACTCATCCTGACCAGAACCACCTCCATGGAGCCTGAGCAAAAAAATGGAAGAAAGAGATCGGTTAAAAGAGAGATATAAATTATATTAGACTGTATGTGAAGGTGTCTTCTTGTAAAGTAAACTCGCCAGTCTTCAGGAGAGCGATCTGGTCGTTCTGGCTGAGCATCCGGAAGCCTGGGATGTGTTTTGCGAACTCCACCACATACTGCACTGCATCAGTGAGCCGGATGGCACAGTGCTGCCACATCTCGTCAACTGACTGAAAGTGAGAATATGTAGGAGAAAAAAGATTTTAGAGTGAGATACATTTCCAACATAACCGTCAATTCAACCAAAATTGAAGGCATCCAACATAAACTCACCCTCTCTGTCATAACCACTCAGCTCTACCTCTAATTTAGAATATAATGTATTATATTTCGTTATTTACTCTAATCATAGCATACTTGTATGTGCTAATGAAAGGTCATTTTTTGAGGATCAAAAGGTCATCAAACTTGAATTGAACATAAGCTTCCTGTGTGATCAAAGAGGGAGAAGAAGAGGAGGGGGAAAATGATGAAACAAGTTCTTTCAGTTTTCTCTTTGATGAATCAAAAGTAGCCTCAGCCTCAAGCCATCTGAAATGGCATGTTTTGCTTTGAGACTGCATAACTGAGTAATGTCACACAATACAAAGGGAGTGTGAGAGCCAAAAAAAACAGCCGTCAGGTTGGTATACTTTGTTCTGGTAGGTTTGGATCTCCTCTCTGCTGAACAGCTTCCATCTGAGAGCCTGCAGCTCCTCCATTCGGTACTGGCTGGTCTCTCTGTGGGAGCGCACAATGCTGGCACACAGCTCATCTGAAGACAAAGACATATAATATTAAAAATACAACACACATATCATTGGGTATGGAAGCCAAGGAGGGACATACTTCCAATAATGTTTCCAATTTCCAATTTTTTTAATGCCAAGTTAATTATTCTGAACAAATAAAGTTTGTTATCATATGGCAATTTCGGGGAGAATTCACTTCATTACCTGGTGGAAGCGAACACCTAATTTCTCAACATAACAAGATAATAATGATGAAAAAGCATTGGGATCTTCAAAGCAAACCATATAAACTCTTTTTGTACTTTTGCCATTTCTTGTAAGAATTCTTTTCCCTGGTTGGGTATTTGAATGGTACAATAAAGTTATTAAAAAGGTAAGAATCAAGCACAGTCTGATGCGTTGATCAGTGTGGGACACAATCTATGAAAGCTGGCATGGCATTCCTGATCTTTGGTAAGTATTTCAAGTCAAAATTGGAAACGACTTTTTGCTTTCTCATGATACAAGGTTGATTATCACACTATCTGGAGATAACTAGAGATTCAATAAGAATTCTTATTTTCTTGAGAAATTGAAATAATTAACTCATGATATTGAGATAATGACATTAAAGGAGACATACTATGCTCATTTTCAGGTTCATAGTTTTATCCTAGGTTACTATTAGCACAGGTTTACATGCTTAAATGCTCATAAAATACATAATTCTTCTCCCCTCTCTCTGAAACGCTTTGTTTTAGATCCTGTCTCTTTAAGGCCCCCCCCCCACACACACACACACACACACACACACACACACACTGGTCTCCTCTGATTGGTCAGCTCACAAATGAGTGAGCCAGCACCAATAACATCAACAGAGCAGCTGGGCTTAATTGAATTCTTACATTGCAAACTAGCAAATTATCCAAATGTATGAAATTGTGACATAGTATGATGTCACAAAGTCACAGAATTAAAGGCAGGGCTACTGATGAGGTGTGTGAGGAGCAGTGTTTTCTGTGGGAGAGGGGAGCTTCTGGTGGTGCGGACTTTGACCATTTTAACTTTCAAGATCTTTTACATGCACTTGAACATACAGCATATCAAACACTGAAGGAAAGGAAAAAAAAAACTAAAAAGCACAATAGGTCTCCTTTAAAAATGCACAGCTGATTTCAGCTTTCGTACATTAGCCCAGTGTGCTGTTTGCTCACCCATGTTTCTCAGAGAGTGAGGATAGAGGCTGTAAGGGTCCTCCAGAGGATTGTAGGCATGAATTGCCATCATATCATGAGATGCTTGTCTGGAGTCAAACCCTGACACGAGGAAGAGAAACAACAGAAAAATAAGGAACAGGCAGAAGAGGATAAAGGGAACGGCACACAGAGAAGTGAGCACACATGAGTGCCTCACCTCTTATGTCGGGGTGACCACTGTTGTCCCCCCTCCCCTGGGATCTCAATGTAGGAGAGACACCTGAGCCTCGGTAGATCATACCCGACACCTGCGACTCGTTTGGGGAGCACACCAGGTAAGGGTGCATATCAGCGGCGTAGGGCAGTAGATCAGCGTCCCCGCTGAAGGGGTAGGCCATGGGCTGAAGGAGCTGTGGGGAACGGTCTTGACGGGCCTTGGTGGGGTAGGACAAGACAGACTGGGTGTCTCCCTGTAGCTGCTGCTGCTGCTGCTGCTGACGGTGTTTCTCCACCTCAGCGATCAGAGAGTCCCGCTGACGTTTGGACATCCGGCCAAACTTCACAGCTGCGGAGAACAAAAAAATGGACATCAGAAATAAACAAATGCTGAATGAAGGATTGAGTTTGTCTGCATGTCAGTGTGTTTTTGTCTCACCATCTCTGCTCATGCCCTGCGCCAAGCACTTCTGCAGACGGCAGTGTTGGCAACGGTTACGGCTTGCCCGGTCGATCTGACAGTTGCTCTGCCTGGAGCACGAGTAGGATACAGTAGGCAGCTGGCTACGCCGGAAGAATCCCTGAGGAGTGAACAGAGACCGTCAGAAATAGGATTTTTGAGCCAGATACAAATAAAGACTCTTGAGATCCCTTAAAGAGTTATCTTTAAATGCACAGTATGACATTTCTGCTGCTTGGGATCCCTCAATCAAACCCAAATAACGAGACCAGTGATGATGTCACAAAGTAGCTCAGCGTGGGAGCTGTTGCCTTCATAGTTGAAGAACCACTATTGACTTTTAGGCAAAAAGTTACGTTTGCTGACTCTCCCTAAAACCATAGCGTCTGGCGACAAAATGGTATGCACCAGTACCTAGTGCAACACTGTGGATTTCTCTAAGTTAAAATATTGTTGGAACCATTTGGGATATTCTAAGTACACAACTCAACACAAAATATATAATAATGGTCTAGTCGTTTTTAGACATTTTGTTGTAGAAATGCCATGTTTTCTATCTTTTAGTTGTGACCAGGATATGTAGTTAGCTAGCAGGACATACAAATATGACTTAAAAATGATAACTTAAAAATGATCTGAAAGTATGAAACTGCCCCTTTAAAACTGATACGTGTGTGTTTGTACAGTGAGTGTGTGTTGGACGCTGCCATCTCACCTTGCAGCCCTCACAAGTAATGACTCCATAATGCACTCCAGAGGACTTATCACCGCAGATCTTGCAGGGGATAACTTCAATCTGGGCTGAGCACACAGAAGTAAAAGTGGTTACTGACATGTTCAGACGCAGCTCCGAAAACAATTGAAACACCATTGAAACACACATACCAGCAAGTAGCTTCCAACAAGAAGTAAGTTTGTCATTGTCAATCAATTCAAAGATGATCTTGAGCTACAATGTCTGACAACTGACCTGATGAGTATCAGTCCCCTGTAACTGTAGGATGAACTCATTACCTTGTATTTATTAATTCAAATGTCAGCTCAGTATAATCTCAATAAAATGTCAGAATGCAATATCTAAATGCACGGCATGTCATTTCTGGCACTAAATGGTCTCTCCATCAAAACAAAACAAGCTATGGAACACCCAAAGTCACATCGGATTCTGCTCTGAAACTTTTGAAAGTTTCTGATTAAAAAGTGAAAAATTAAAGAAATCTGCAATGTCGGTAGTTTATTGACTGTAATGTTGATTGCTGCCTGGAGCAGGAGGGGGGGATTGTACTTTACTTCATGAACGTAACATTACAGTCGAGTGGAGAGGGGACGGACAAGAGAGAGAACTCAACAACATTTCTAACAAAGTTTTTTGAGTTTTTAATGTTAAATTCTTTAATTGACTTTAACAATATTGAAGAATTCCTTATAATTTCTGATTCGTAAATCATTTTGATATAATAAAACATCACTCTCAACCTCCATAGGACAACGCTTGTGTCTGTTAAAGTAAAATATGCCAACATCACAATGACACTGCATATTTTTACCCAGAGAAGTAAACTGGAAATTGATTCCCACTGTGAGAACTTAGTGTTCTGCTGTACTTCCCCTTTAACATCTATCAGTTTTTGTGTGACCGGAGTAAACCAAAGGTATTTTCCTCTCCAACACCTCTTGCCCTAATAATAAAAGAGCAAAATAACATCAAATCTGACGAGGAGAGTCTTCTGAGGACGTGGAATATTTGCAAATGGAGTAAGGCGGAGAATATGAAGGTGTCAACCTCAGAGCACTTTCAAGTGGTTGACTGGCTTCTCTTTCACTCTGACTGTCCCTCTTTCATGTCACTTCTTTCTTTGTGAATCCTTCTCTATCTCGCTCATAAAGGACACAGCTGCCAGTAATGCACTCTCTCCTTCATCACTGCCAGTAACTG
>OMLP01029334.1:21807-37998 GCA_900302685.1 Spondyliosoma cantharus | reverse complement strand
GGGGGGGGGGGGGGGTGGTGTGTGTGTGTGTGTGTGTGTATGTGTGAGAATGAGAGAGCAAGTGAAGGAGGGAGAGAGAGATAAGAACTAACCAGGTTGTCATTATGGCATGCTAAAAAATTTCATTTTAGTATTTTACTTTCATTTTATCGATCAGTTGATGATGTTATTTTTATAGCCAAAATGGCAAGCATACCTATTGTCACCTATTTTTTCCCACCTTCTCTATCATAGGTATAAGACCTGTTTTTTCTCCAGCACCACCACTTCAATCTATATTTTGTTTGATTGAAGACTGGAGACAGTAGTTTAATGTAAGTTTCATTGTTTAATCAGTCAAATTTCATTTATATTTTGTCAAATGTGAAGACAGTGCCAACGTGGATGCTTTTTGTTGTTGATTATAGTTATAGTTATATCTATTTTTATCTTATTTATTTTCATTTGCTGCAAATAGGAAGAGAAGCAGAAAAGAAAATAAATCCCGTCTTCCGAATTCAGTGCATCTGTAACCAAATAGTTAATTTTGTGGTAGAAATATAGGTATCGGTACTCGGTATTGGCAAGTACACAAATGAAAATACTTGTACTCGGTTCGAAAAAAATGGTATGGGTTCAACCCCACTCCATGATTAAGAAAACAATCGGTTCATGTGGAATAGCTACTGTCTTTGTATCAACATGGATCAACCAAATGTTTTCTCCACAGATTATTGTTTTCTCGCATTATTCTGCTGTAATGTTACTGTGCAATGGTCACGTGAATTTGAAGGAAAGTTTTTTCCCCTTCTGCGAGAATGATAATCATGTCCAGCAGTGCTTCAGTGTTCTGCCTGACACTTCTCTCGCCAAAATGCAACCTAGGCTTTATTTGTGAATGTATGAGTCAAACCTTCGGGAAAATGCATAATTGCGACGAAAGACGCACTTTTGAGATTTACCGTAGTTTTGTTTTCGGGCAAGCTAATTTTCTATGGCAGTGCAGGGGCACTCGTATGCTAGCATCAAAAATCGCTATTTTTAAAACACTAAGAAGGCTCGACACAACATGAAACTTTGCTCGTAGTATCACCAGGGTCTCTATACATGAACACGAGCATTGAGAACATTGTTTGTGTACACAGAGTTTACTAAAAATAAGGTTTTTGAACAACTCACATTAGCCGCTTTATCTCCGGCGCGCGCCCGTCATGGCAGAAAAAAAGTGTCGATACCCAAGAGCAGTGACAGACTGGTAATCTGGCATTTGGGCACATGCCAGAGGGGCCGCCAGCCCTCGTGGGCCGTTTGGGCCGGCCGACCAATCAGATAGCAGCCCCAAGATCATTTCTCTCGATCCCCTTTCAAGCTTCAAAAGAAGTTCTTACGCTAGATGACAGACATATTTCTAAAGTTCCTTCATACTACTCTTACCGGTAATCAAATCAGTATTTATATAGCCCATACGAGTCTCTATATCACAGTCATGGTTACCCTCCACAGTCACAAACTTTTACATCAGTCTGCTTTGTTTTGTAGCGAAATGTTTTATTCAGATGTTCATAAACGTGCATGGTTTGAAATAAAACAATTCTACCTGCATTTTTTTATTTGATTATTTGTTTGCAAAAGTTAAAATGAAGCAATGCCTTCTGGGAATTTCAAGACTGAATCGAGTAACGTTAGACCACTCTCTTGGGGGTGGTTGTTGGAAATTGGAGATTAAGCTAGCAAAAAAAATGAATCGAGGCATCAGGCGACACGAGGGGAGAAAAGAGAGAGAGATCTAAGAGAGCACTGTTGGCTGACGGTGAAAAATGCTGCAAACTGGTTCGATTTGTTTTTAAAATCAAGTGTAGCTTCAGCTAGCACTAGCGCTAATACTGCTAGCACTAATGTTAACGACACAGCTGAGCCAGCACAGCAGGGAGACAGACAGGACATGGATAACGAATGAGGGTAAGACATGTTTTTATTATGGAGCGGCTGGCTCTGATGATTTATTAATTTGTTTTTATGCATTGGGGTTGTGCATTGTTCTGGTGCAGTTGTTTATAGCATGGGTATTTGTGTGTGTTCTTTACATGCGTCAAAAGTTGCGCGCGCGCCCCCCGGTGGGTGAAAATGCCAGGGCCGTTTTTTGTTCCCAGTCCGTCACTGCCCAAGAGTGATTTACTTGTAGGAGGCCCAACATTACTCTCCTTCCTGATAGGTCACACTCGGGAAACAAAACTTTTTGTCTAACAACACTGGTAGTGTCTTTGGCAGCTTATACGAGGAACAAAATACTGCAATTATATGTGGAGAAGTCTGTCTGACCGACTCTTCCCTCACATTTCTCGCTGAAAAACAGCGTCAATCCCAGCAAAAATCACCAAATGATTGTCTCCTTCCACTATTGTGTTGTTGTAGTTACTGTCTTGAAAAAAAATCACTGCGACGGTCAGCCCTCCAGACTGAGACTTCAGTGAACTTTCCCAAAATAAACACCAAGCTGCGCCGTAGCGGTGTGAAAAGGGCTAGTGTCTCATCCACAACGATGATAGCCCATCAGCACTGAACAACAATAATAATAATAATAATAATAATAATTTTATCATTAGAGATGCAAGCAATGTGCCCTGTATTGATGTACAGGTACATATATGTACTATGAATCTAACATTCAGTACATATTCATAATGTCAAGATGTTTGTTGATGCAGCAAGTCTTTTTGTGTCTGTCTACTGAGAAGTCATAATCACAATCAAGATTCACAACAGTCAGTGTAAAGGAGAATAGCAAGTGACAGAGCAACCAGTCAAATGGTGATCCTAGGTTCCTCAAAATGGTACTTTAGTGCTTGAGTCAATTGTAGTTGGTTACATTCCATCACAGGTTATTCTCAGGTATTCTCAAAATTAAAATCATTAGGATTTTAATTTTTTCTGCAAATGTATATCACGTTCAATTATCAGTAATCAGTCTCCATGATTATTTATAATCATGGAGACTATACATTAAATTAAATTAAATTAAATTAAATTACTGATATCAGCCCTGAAATATCAGTCGACACCTCATTTAGACCAATAAGATGGTCTAAATGAGGTGTCGACTGATATTTCAGGGTTAGGGTTATCGATGTCTTTACGTCTGTCACTTGACAACATGTTACATTTAAACATAGGGGGACCCTAACCTATAAACAATATCAATTTAAGTGCATGCTATATCGCTTCAGAGGCACCAGAGTCAGATTTTCTGAATGTTTCTTTATCGCTCCCAAGTCAAAAGTTAAAAAGTAACCAATTAGCCTATTCCGAATGGGCACATGAACGGACAATGCACTGATATTTGCTGTGAATTATGGTAAAATCTTACTGACCTCCTCTGGCACGTAGAGCAGAGGCAAGGCAAGCAAACACCAACAATTGAAGCACTCTCCTCGGCGCCATGATGAACACTCGCTAAGATAGAGACAGAGAAAATGTCTATAAAAGGCAGCATAGGTATTGTCACTTATGTCTACAACATTATATTTTGCAATAACCTTACAAACTTAACAGGTAGGTCGCTAAACTACTAGCTAAATGTGTTATGTTGTTAGCTAGCGGATAGTTACTAACGTTCCGTTATAAGAACATCAAAATTAATAAAAATGGCACAGACGATGAAAGAAGGCACAGGTGGTAGCGAATGGCAAAGAGAGTAACGTTATAGGTTACAGTAACGTTAACATTATTCAGTGCTGAAAATTGCCATCACTCTGCTATCGATGCTAACGCCATGTTGTTTCCGAAATCAAGAGCAAGAAGTTAACTTACCCGTCGGGCGTCAATATCTGTTCATGTATAACGTTTGCCAGATTAATACCTTTTTTACGAAAGGAAAAACAAACCAAAAACTATGGTTTAAATGTAACAATCGCTAGATTAAGTTAAACACATGTTAACGCTGTCTACCATTTGTGTCACGTCCGTGCCAGTGATTCTGGGGAACGCCCGCCCACTTCCCGTCAAGGGATACTTGTGTCGCAATATCTGCGGTGTTGCGCCATATGTACACGGTCTTATATCATACGGATGGACCAAAGTCGATTCCATTGAGCGTTCGCCCAGCCACTGACAGCTTAGGGCTCTGCTTAAATGCTCACCGAAGCCATATGCTTTGGTCATTTATCAGACTCTTTGGGCGAATTGTGATTTCCTGCTTCGCTTCTTGAACGTCTCACACTGTTGTTTTCCAGTATGTCTCCGCCCCTCTTGTTCACAAGTATGGGCATGACTATATCCCTGTCATGTCCCTGGACCTCTGGACATTGACACACAAATTCGATTGATAGGTGAATGGCAACAATTTTGTGGCATCCAACGAGCAGGGATGTGTTTTATCAGTTAGAAATGTAGCCTGCAGAAAACTGTAGTCGACTGTATTGTTAAGTGCAAAGGATACCACAGAACAATATCCCGACGAAGTCAGTGGCAGCCAAATGTACAGGCTGGCCACACTGGATGTCCATGTAGTCCAACAGATACTGGAATAAAAACATTTACAGAGATGTAGCATAAGGAACACATTTAATTGATACAATCCTGCCTTCTTGTAGTTATGACATGTTTGAACCATAATCATATTATAAATACTTTAAATATGATATTGAAGTTCAGTATTGTTCCAGACAGATTTGGGTATCGTCAGACAGACTTGCTTCACAAAAAAATCTGGGGCCCTCTGATCAGCTTCTCTTTATGGTTCCCTTTGTCTCTGAGAAAAGTGGTAAAAGGACTTCTATGTTTACATCCCCAACTGGGATTATTTACCTTCAAATACTTGGTCTGTGCTTTCATATCTCCTCTTTATTAATTTTTTAAATTATCGTATCTTAGAATGAAGTGTGTCTTCCGCAGTGCCACACCAACAACTGTCTTCTTATAGTTTGATCCCCTCACTTGATGTCCTGAATGTGTAATTGTGAGGTGTCTTTAATTACTGAGTTGATTGACTGTTCTATTGCTCTTGTTGTGCTTCATGTGCTTATGAAACTTGTTAGTGTATCTAATATATAATATATGTGACTTTGTAGTGTGCTACTCATGAGTTTATCTCTGCAGTAGTGGCCTTAATGTTTAAGACAGTCATTGGTCAGATCCCTCAACCATTGGGCTAAATGTCGGTGGTGGTAAAACACAAATATCTGAAATACACTGGGATTTATGTTATTTATTCAAAGATTCACTCAGACAATCAAATCTTGTTTCTTGCTTTGTCTGATTCAAAGGGCTTCCACTGATTATTCGGTATCAGTACAAGGATAAAAACTATAATCAATGCAATTACCTCATGTCAAAGTTAAAGCAGTATTCTAATCATAAATCATTTGCAGACCTGCATTCAGACAGAAATCACTACTTCAGCAAATTACTTGAGTCCATCTGTCAGTCATAGTTTGTTAGCCTTACTGAATAACCAGTTGGCAGAGTGGTTAACAAACAAAAGAAGACAGGTGTATAGTTGGGACAAAAAGTCTGAGACCACATTTTTACGATTGCCACATAAACCTGGGTGTTTTCCCTACTCTGGAGTTGGACACCTGCACAGAATTGACTGCACCCTGACCAAAGAGAAGCAGCACTCCATTCTTCAGAGACTTGCTCCACCCTCTGGGTTGATCGTTGTGAAGAAGGATTTATACGGCAGCAGATAAATGAGCTCAAACACACCTCAAAACTTTGTGAGAACTACTTGAATACCAAGGAGTCATAGACTTCTCTTCACAGTCACCTGACCTCAACCCCATTGAAGCTTGCACTTGAAGACTGACAAGGTATTCTGTGACATCACTAGAAGCTGTGGAGTAGCCTTGCAGATCAACATCAACATTTCAACATTTTAAACCTCACTGTAACATGTCACATCAAGACATCTTAGAAATGATGATACTTCAGGAATACCCTTTTTTTGTTATAAAACATTTATTCAAAATTAGATCCCAGCTCCCAGCACTTTAGTAATTTCATGTTTCAACATGGAACATCAGTCACACTCTTGTCAGTCACTCTGCTTTGTTTGTTCTGTTGGTAATTGAAGTCAATTACAATCTAATGTTGACTTTTAAAATGCAACTCAGTTCATACTTTGAACCCAAAATACCTACGTTAGTAAATTAGTTAAAATAATGTTGCCAAAAATAAAACACTCCAGCATACAGTGTGTGTTTATGAAAATGATACAACTTGTATAAAGATACATATGTTAGTGGGCCCTGTTAGACTCATGGATATATGGAATGAGAAAGGCTTCAACATGTTTGGTCAAACAAGAGAAACCCTCTGGAAGAAACACCTGCTCTTGAGATAGTTGTACCGATGAGTGACTTTCTTCTTTCACACAAGATAGTAAGATGTACATGGAACATCAGGGTACATAATTATTTATATTATGACAGGATACTTTCTGATTGACTATACAGTGTATGCAGTTTCCAGTGCACACTAAATAGCTTTCAGTTTGAAATAGACACTGTCAAGACACTGTCTTGCTCACTTCAGGGGCTCTTTATATTTACATCTGAATATATCTTCACACTTACTTCTTTTTATTACAATAACAACTGTTGACGTTATGTCAAGATTCCCTCTGTATGGGCTTATGCTGGGAGCTTTAGGTGGGAGATAAAAAATTTTTTTGTCTTGTTCTATCCTTTGGGCTGTCCTTCACATAGCTCTGAAGACATCTCTAAAGATTGTTGAGCTCCAGAAGGGTTTGGTCCAACACCTGGTGCATGTCCAGGTTCTCTTCTTTGGCTTGGGCCAGCTTCTCTGGAGGAGGAAACAAAGTCACTTGTGAGCTTTTAAATACATTTCCTGTCTGCTGTGTTGGCTGGTACTGTTTCACCACGTGAGTCGCTGTGTGTCATCAGATGTTGTTCCAACATAACATGAGTTGTCCAGAATAACGTCCAGAATAATGTGAGTTAAAAAATAGTTTTAATCTAGACCTGTTTGATTTGATAAAACAACAGCAGATACTTGCTGTTTGGGAGGTTCAAGTAAACTCCTGTAAGTGATAGCTATATGCTAGGGTCAGAGCAGACCTCAGGTCCACATGGGTGACATTTCTTTATTATTAGGCTATGCAGATATGCAAATCACAGTCACCTTGCCCCTCCCATTAGACCCCTCCTCTCAAGGCCAAAACAGTGAGAGAAAGTTCACACTGAAAATCAGTGAGCCTGAAAAAAAACTGACATTGTATAAATCGATCCACTGAAAAAAGACAGACATGATGGAAAAAACGGAAGATTGTCATTGAAAAACACATCAAAATCCTAATGTTAAATGTAAAATGTTTTTTCAGTGCCTCATATTTGTTTCAGTGCCAGTACAACTTCTTCAAATACAAATGTTTCAATGACAATGTTTACTTCATTTGTTTGCATGTGATCAATGACTCCCCTTTCTATCTCTACTGCCTCAAGAAGGGAAGAGAAAACATGGACACAGTCCTGTAATACAACGGGACAGACTACTGTATAGATTCAACTTTACTATTTCATACGCCATGCACAGAAACATACCTATGGATGCATACATGGATAAATATGTTTGGAACATAATTGGCATTTCAAATTTACAGATGGATAAATGATGTATATTATATTGCCATATGTATATTATTCAGTATGCACTTTCCTTTTATTTGCATAGGTGTTTGGCTCATTCCGCAGCAGAGAGTGTCAAACTTTTAATTATGAAAGCTTGAAACTTGTGACAAACTTAACTCTTTATAGTTTTTACTTTCTCTTAATTCTTTCTAAAGAGAAGAAGAACATCCCGTGATCATGCTTGGTCCTCTCAACCTTTGCACCTTGGCTCAGTGGGACCTGCATGGTCCTGCCCTGAACTCAGCTGTATGCCAAGACACACAGAGCATGCAGACCACAACCTTGGGAGCACAACTTAAACAAAAGAAGTCTACTAAACTTGTCAACATTTGAAGGAAGGCGCACACCTCGTCCCTTTCACACTGGACAAAAACCCACCTGCTTGCATCTAGCTTTAGTATTTATTGTGTTTTATCTTCACGTCAGCATTCACTCCTGCATTAAATGACTCTGCAGCAGTCACAGGTATTTAGTGGCTTCAGCTCCGACCGGCTAAGATGAAAACACAGTATGCTGGTGGACATGCTAATTTTTCACACCCTCCTCCTTATCCTTTTGTTAATCGTTACCGGCCAAATTTGGCAGACAGACGCAGATGTTTACGATTTTATTTTTAAGAATAACGTGCAGGGAATATGACTTGGTCTTACTCAGAAATTATGTCCTTGTGTTGTTTATCAATTAGAGCCATTCCGACTCAACTTCTTACACAAGAGAGTCTCTCAGTCACATTCACCAATCAATCTACAATCGTGCTTAGTAAAATGCATTGCTGGCTTGGAAGTAAATAAATAATGTAACGTAAACGTCCCCATGCCCTACTCTTCTGCAACAACCGTCGTGTCACTCTTATTGGTCATAATTTCACTTTGACATACGATGTTAACCTTATGACTGAGCACATTAAGGGTACCAGGTTTTTTTTTTTTTTTTTTTACATTGGTAAAATGTAATGTAACTTACGTTGCGCTGAGACCAACAGCTTTGTCATTCCTTGACAGTTTGTGAACATTATACACTAAAACAGAATTATTGCAAAAGATGACATTTTAAGCAAGAAAAGGCATTTCTGGTCAGACTTTGGTTCATGGTTCATAATGATAGACTAAATGTGAATTAACTTAGAGAGCATCAGAGAGGTGCAAAATGTTTTGCCAGTGAATTTATTTAATAGTATTCTAAAACTGTAAAATGTTCTGTGTTCAATTCATATCTTTGTAACAAGTGTCGTATGATATATGTATTATAGGTAAGATATATTAGATTAGATAGACTTTATTTATCCCACAACGGGGGAATTCACTTGTTGCAAAAGCTCAAGATCATGTACAGGAAGAAGAGTCAGAGAAATACGCATAAAGTTGAATAGAAATTAAACAGACCAAAAACAAAGTGAGTGGAACGTGATTGTTCAGGTAGTGCTCGAGTTAAACGGTCAAATGCAGAGGTCTTCAACAGGGGGTCTGCAGACCCCTACTGCAGGGGGGTCGCGAAAGTTTTGGTTGATTAGACATTTTTTTTTTTATATTCCCCCTCAATTTTTTCCACAAATTGAAATGTCTTTAAACACACATGTAGTGAACAGATAAATGGAGGCAGAAGATGTCTTTCAGTCAGCAACGCACACATTCAGCGACACACAGGAGCTCTTTCAAGCTGGGCACGGTTCATTCGTTCATTAACGAGGAGGACCCGCCCCTATCGCTGCTGTGCCAATCACGAGGCCGTATGTGACACGCTGGCTCTGTCAGGTTCCCCGTCATTGGCCGAGAGCCCATTCTTATTATGCTAGCAGCTAGAGTGTATGTTTGGATCGAAAAAGCTGGGAGATTTTGCTGTGCTCTCGCCTCCCGTAACACACGCGATTCTTGCGCACTTGGAGGCGCTCCATGGTCATTTAAGGAACTACTTTTCTGAGGCCGACTCCTGGCGCAGGGACAACACATGGATACGGTTTCCATTCAGAGACAACGCAGCAGACGGTGACAGAGGAGGATCAGCTCATTGAACTGTCCACTGACAGCATGTTCAGAAACATATATGAAACTAAACCACTCAGTTCTGGATATCTTGCCAGAAAGACTTTCCACAACTGGCAGCAAAAGCAATGATGAGCCTGCTGCCCTTTGCTACAACACATCTTTGTGAAAGTGGATTTTCCTCACTCACCTACCTGAAAAACAAATGCCCTAAATGACCAAGTAATAGCCGGGTTTCAGTTAACCGCAGGGTGCAGGTGTATATTCTGATAAATAACCGCCGGTTCCAAATAAATGCCGAGTCAAGGAAGAAGACGTGAGCACTGACACTGCACGGTTTTCTTCTTCACCTTTTTCACGTATTGTGCTTTCTGTCAGTCTGTCACATTGATGGTCGCCTTGGCTCCGGTGCAGCAAAAAAATAAAAAGTACGACTTGAAATTCAAACTTTCTGTCGTAAAATATGCAGAGGAAAACTCGGGAGAAGCAGCCGCTAGACGTTTCTCTGTCAACCCCAAGAGAGTGAGAGACTGGCGAAAAACTAAAACAGGGCCAGGCTGCCTGGTGGAGGGAGGAAGAAGGCTGGCGAGGAGCGTGAGATAAACATGCGGGGATGAGTTATCAGCAAACGGGCACGCCACGAGAGAGTGTCCCGCAAAATGATCAGGGCGATGGCGAAACAAAGGTACGCCACCGTGAGTGACAGCAGAGATGACGAGTTTGCCGCGAGTGCTCGTTTCCTCCGCCGCAACAACTTCACTTGCAGAAGACGGACAACCATTGCCCTGAAGGATGCCAGAGAATTCACCGAGAAGCTGGCGAAGTTTGTGACATTTTCATCCCGGATTTTTGAGAGGAAGGAATTAAACGCCTGTCCCAAATTGCCGCCTGGTCTGTTAAATAAACGCCCCGGCTATTATTTGGTATTTTACGGTACAGGTCAAGACTGCAGCCTGAGGCTGATGTGACTCTGCCTGACACTACACTACTAGAAGGCCAAAAGGAATATCGCTGTCCTTCCCCTCCAGAACAACCTTATCCACCAGTTGAACACATTCCTGGATGATTGAGGTTAATACCTTTATATTAATAACGGTACACTAGAAACTATTAAATCAAAAATAGGATGTCCCTTCAACTTGGGCCTAGTTATCATGTCTAATTATTCAAGGTATTTCCCCCTTTGCTTACCACAACTCTCAGCTGTTGAATGGTGCTTTGGACAGTTTAAGTCTTCCTCCACTCAGTGCTCCTCTGTGTGTCTGACGACAGGATGCTATACATTTAATTTTCATCTTGTGTACACTGGTTCACATAACTTTACATGACAAACTCTGCTGCATTTATTTGTTCATTGACTCATCATGTTATGTAGTTAAAGCGAAACTCTCGCCAAAAAGCAACCTAGGCTTTGTTTTGTGAATGTATATGAGTCAAACTTTTGGCTTTTGGCATTTTGGCTTTTGATTGTAGTATTGTATCTTATATGAGGCTCCTTTTTCAACTTCAAGGTCAATATTGTTTTTCGCTAACAACAAAACAACCAATTATCTGTGCATTTATAGGAAACTAAGCTTTAGGACCTTAACTGTTCTCCATGTTACATTGCATTCGGAGGTCGATACTTCTCACTGGCAGGACGGCTGAGAGTGAAGACACATCTGGTAACGTAAGTTGTCCAAAAACTCTCTTTTTAGTAAACTCTGTGTACACAAACAATGTTCTCAATGCTCGTGTTCATGTGTAGAGACCCTGGTGATACTACGAGCAAAGTTTCATGTTGTGTCGAGCCTTCAGGCGTTTAAAAAATAGCGATTTTGATGTTAGCGTAAGAGTGCCTCTGCACTACATTGAAAATGAGCTTGCCCAAAAATGAAACTACAGTAAATCTTAAAAGTGACTCTTTCGTCTTTTGCTGCATTTACATGAAGGTTTGACTCATACACATTCACACAAAAAAGCCTAGGTTGCATTTTGGCGAGAGTTTCGCTTTAAGCTTTTAAATGTGTCATCATTGTCTTCTCTTTTGTCAGCAATGAAGCCAATGCATTTTTCATATATGCAACATCAATGCTTTTGTTTCCGTTTATTTCACAATCAGTCACTAAACATGGTTCCTGTTTTGTATGACTTATTATTTCCCAGAGTTTGTTTACATATAGAACACTTTTGCCCAATGAGCGATTTGTCAATTTTTAACATTGGGGACGTGGACAAATCGCACGTTTTCTCGATACATGCGCTGTGCTTTGTCTATCAGTGGCACCTTACATTGCCACTTTTAACAATCACCACATCAAGGTCTCCAATATTAGTCATACTTATTTTGACCTGCTCTTGGGAAGAATGGACATGTTATACTCCATTCTTGATTAAAAGCTCAGTGTTTGCTCTCTATTTTCTGATGTCTCTTTTCTCCTCTCCTGGTCTGTGAGTTTCCTTGGCAGTAAAGACTAGAAAAGCTATACCAGTTAAAATAGAAATTCTCCGACAAAATGTAATAAATCTCAATAAACGATCCGTAATGGTTCGGGTGTGGATCGGGTCGTCACTGTCTCTGGATCTGGACAGTGGTCCACCTATCAGTGATCTTGGGAGGGGATGGAGAGGGATGGCAGGCTAATAAGAGGGATGCATTTTGGTCCTTTCGCAAACAAGGCAGATGGTGTGCCCCCTCAAATCGCCTATTGCACTTGCCTGATCAACAAGTGGTTTATCAGCAGACTATTTAATTATAGCGCTGGTCAAATCTTTAAATGTGGTTTGTATTATGATTCTGATCAATGCCATGTATCCCAGATACTGAGCCAATGTGTACAATGCTTTGCATAGGTGGAAAAAGGACCAACTGAAACATTTCCATATGAGTTTCTATGTGGTTGTATATGTTACAAAAGGCTGAAAACACTTCAAAGTTCCAGCTTTCTTTACTACATTGTGGTGTGCTACAAAGCAGTTAATTATCACTCATAGATTGCAGATAAATGGTGAATAGAGGAAGTAAATGGAAGGAAAGAAGGCAAGACTGGAAGGAGACAGAAAAGTCAAGAGAGCATAAATACATTTATTTCAGATGGAGAGGGGGAAACAGGTTTGCATGGATATTGCAATAAAGAGAGAACATTCATTGAGTGAACCAGCAGACAAACATCACTGACTGGGTGAGCAGTAACTTAACCTTTTGTAAAACTACCAGTGCTGTGTGACACAGATACAGCTTACTGAAGGGTGGCTGGATTCAGCACATTACATTTCTAGAATGTTCTAGCCCCTGATATAACTGTGGAATGGAACAAAACAACAGGAAGCAGGAGGAGAAGAGTTCAGACAGGATGCAGGAACAGAGAGGAAGTAAGAGCAGCTACAGTGTAGTCATGTCATTGAGGGCCAGGTCCAGCTCCTCGCTGAGAGCCTTGCCCTTCAGCTTCTGAGCATACACCTCATCTGGAGGAGGACACGCGCGCACACACAGACACACAGACACAAGCATAGAGTGGAAACAGATTGAGGCAAAGAAGAAGAAACAGGAAAGTGCACATCAGCATTGAAACCATTCATTAAAGTTAACGTCAGCTTAACAGCTAGTTACTACAGCTAAGTGAGCACAGTTAAAAGTAAATAGCTACAGCTAAAGCTGAAGAGGCGTCAAAGAAGTTGCCTAAATTGATTATTGTTTACCGCATTTATAAAATTTGACATGTTTACTGTCAATAAAATGTTGTCTTTTTGACAGCAAACGCGTTCAAACAGCTGCTTAATGTTGACAGTTAAGACACACTTTAGATATGGAACCAAACAGGTTGGTACAGTGATGCTGCGACCAACTGACACTCATTACAAGGAAACAAAATACTTTGTTGTTTTGAATTTAATGTCAAATTTACAAGAATTGTAAGAATTTTAATGATTTAGAATTTGCCATAGTTGTTTTGCAAAGTTTGTGAAGTTTCTCTTCACTCAACAGCTCTTAAAATCATGCAATTCTAAGGAAGTCTGAGGATACTGTGGTTACTATTTGGTTTGCTGCGTATTCACAAATGTCTCCTGCAAACATTGCCAGATTAATAGAGCCCACAAATGCAATTTGCATTACAGGGAAATAAATCCTTGTTTCACAGAGGACGACAGTTGTGTAGGCGGTCCTTAAATATGGCCCAGGACAAAAAGAACATGGCCACATGCAGTATTCTGAGTGATCAGAACTCAAATGTGTGATCAATGTATCATGTGGTTGGGCAGTGAGAGATGTCCACTTGTGATCTAATCACAATCAGGATCTGGATCATCTGATCAGGATGGATATTAAGTTGAGACTTGAAGCTCATTCAGACAAATTATGTAACCCCAGATTTCTGTAGACTGGAAACAAATATACACACACTGAACAAATCATGCAGAGTTAACAGGGAATGCTCCACTCAACACCTCCACATACAACAAACACCAAGCATTGTTTCATGCTGACTCCAGTACGGACTGTGAGTGGATCGTAATGACAGCAGGGGTTACAGTAGATTGCACCTTTAAAAGCAGAGAATGCTCACATATGCCCCCAGCTGGTCTTTTGAATGTTTACCAGGTTGGATGCTCCAGGCATTTATATTTTACATCTGCACTATAAATAAATGTTATTCATCGCTTTTTATGCTTTCCTCTTTTAATTTCTCATTGTTCTTATTTTATACTGCCATTTTCTCTATGAAGCATTTTACACAAAGCTGCACGCGTGGGTGTGATAGAAAATCTATGTTTCTGCCTATATGTCTATAAGTGTGTGCATAAACATCTAGTGAACATCTGTAGTATAATTTGAGCCTGCTGTGAAATCCATGTAAATGTGGGCTCTGTCCAAGTTACATTGAAAGCCCAGGGTGGCACTTGAGAGCAGCATAATTACTGATTTGAGACACCCAAAGCCTCTACAGATGAATGAATGGAGCTAATGTCTGCCTGCCTCAGACCACATCCCTTTCATTTCCAGGGCTGGCTAAATTGTCTTCCTAGCTGTGCCTATGGATGGCATTTTGTCAGGATTATAAAGGGTATGACTTGATGGCAGCTTTTCCTCTAAAATTATTTGTTGGTGACCCCTGCCAACAAAGAAATGTGTGGTAGCTACATGCCCTGTGAGCAAGCAAGTTAATCAAGTCAGGCACTTGTAAGGATTGCAAAACTTCAGTTTACGGAGCCACACATCTGTACTGTACATTTATGCACTGGAGTAAACGTTTACTCCCTTTGCTTGTCATTGTACAACTTGCAATATTATAATATTGTTATAAGTGAAACTGGTGCTAGCTGTACATTTACACACTAAGAACAAGCCAATAAAGTGAACCAGATAAGCAGTAATTAAGTGAGGTTAATCAGTACTTCCAATCATCAATGGCTTCATCAGTTAAAAGTGCAGTACACAGCTCAGCCAGTCATCACTTCAGTTCCAACAGCAGAACTGTGAAGATGTTTGTTACTTATGCTGGTTTCATTATTCACTGCAGTGCAAAGAGCAGACGTGTTATAGGTGTCAGTGGAAGTACATGTGAGTGTTGAATACCTTCCAAATCATCAATAGTCTTCTCCAGCTTGGCCACAGACCTCTCCGCAAACTCTGCACGAGTCTCAGCCTGAGGTACAAAACACAGCACAACATGTGCAGTTCACAGTCAGACATGTATGAGGACTGTCGCTCTGTTCATTTAGCTAATATAGAGGAGTAAGCAACAGACACAATAACAGTAATGTAACTAAAATTCTTACCTCCTTCAGTTTATCAGTAAGAACTTTGATTTCTTCTTCATATTTGTCCTCCTTTTGCGAGTACTAAAATTCAAACATAGAAAACTATTAACAAAGCACAATCAAAAAATATTTACAACTAAGGTATCAGCTACGTAAAGAGGGTAGAGTTCATAAATGGATGGCAGATACACTTCTTTGTTGTGTGATATTGGGAGATTATTTGAATATCTTTAAGAAAGGAAAGTAGGATATTTTGTGTCTAAAAGGGTTTGAAACACAAAATAAACAGTGAAATGTTCAGAAAGCTGTAGCACATTTGAATCATGTCATTATGTTACCTTAACCAAAACTTTGTGCTCCTCACGTTAATACAGCACGTAGAGGATCACACTTAATAACCAGAGGTTTTATTTGAGTTTAGAGGTGTTGGGGAGTTCTGCATATGTGAAAAAAGTAGAATCGAGTCTTTTGTTGTTCTATGGGAAGCTGCATGTAACCTGACAAATTGCCTCCATTGATGTCATTTGGTGGCTAAGTTGTATCGTAGGTAATGTAGGCACCAGGTTTTAAAAAGCAGTCCACTGGTCTAGCATTGCACTCCTAATACACCGTAGGACTCATTATCAACAAATAATGAAAACTGATAGAAGAGAACCAGAGAGATCACTTTTTTTTTTCACTTCTTTGTTTTCAAAAGACCTACTGCATTTTTCAAGGTATTTCCAGTGGGTAATTGTGGTCTTGGCAAGTGGCTGTTTCTGGTTAAAGAAAAAAAAATCTTAATCTTGAAAAAGAAAAGTGTGTTTGTTTGATGACTATTGGTTTCAAAGTATTCTAAGGTCTACACC
>OMLP01029334.1:10237-21787 GCA_900302685.1 Spondyliosoma cantharus | reverse complement strand
ACTGCACAGTTTGACTGGCCAGACCTAAGGATGACTGCCCATCAGATCTTACTTTACCTTCTCAGCCTGGGCTTCCAGTGACTTCAAGTTGTTGGTGACATTTTTCAACTCTTCCTCAAGGTCACCTGATTTACTGAGCAATGTAAGAAAGAAGAGAAGCAAGAGAAAAAAATGCACTGATTTGAAAGGTAGGCAGGCAGAAGAGATTAAACCCTGACACTGTTTGAAGTTCCACTCCAACACTGTCTTACTCAAAGGCAGAAAAATTAGCTTTATCTATCAGAAAACTAATCTCTTTATATCTGACTTTGAGTAAGACATAGAGCAAGGGTTTTAGCAAAATGAAGATATATATATATATATATATATCCCTAATTAAAGTATAAAACTGTTGTTATTCTGTATTTTTCTTCTTGTCAACAAACCCCATGAAAGATATCTGAGCTAACAATCTTTTAGTTCAGCCAAATTCCAATCCAATTCCAAGCCCCTACACCCTCTCCCTCCCTTAGAGGATAGTTATCACGTTTTCTTTTTGTTTGATAAAACTATTTCCGTGCACATTGTATTTTGGAACCAACATGCCGATGAGAAATGTTACACATGCTGATTTGATTTGGCCTGATTGCCTGTGTAGTGCAATTTCAGCGACAGGGGAAAAAAACAAGGACCTAATCAGATTAGGAATCGCAAAAGTAAAAATGTTCCAACAAAAAAATGTGACAAAAGAAGCGGTGGATTAAGTTCAATTAATAGTTTTTGCTTTCACAAGCTTACTAAAACATTAGCATCAGAAATAGGCGACTTTATTGATCTAAAGGGATTTGGTTTGTGCAAGAATAGAAATGTAACAGCATAGATACATTCTAAGAATAACAGATATCAAGGAGAGAGAATAAAATAAAAAAATATTGTATTTAAAATTATATTTGTCGCAAGAGTGAATCCACACAAAGTTACAAACACCTCAGAATTGGATTTTTCCTTTTTTTAAAGGCTCAGTCAGTTCCAAACTATTTGCATTTCTTGGTGATTAATTTCAGTGGCAGACCATTACAGATTTTTGCAGTGGACCTCTACGGGGCAGAAAAGTAAGATTTATCAGGCTTGAAGAATACATTCAAAGCCTTATTTTCTGGGAGCAGGAGGGGGTGGACACACATTCCTGAGGTGTTCTGGTGTTGAGCACTAGTGAGTAGTAGAGGGTGGGTCTAAGTATCAATCCAAATTGGCTGGTGTTTATCCAATATCCATTTGCAGAGTGTGATACTCAAGCCCAGAGTGTACATTTTTCAAAAGTCAATATAATGGGTGAGATTATGTTGAATGCTGAGCTTAAGTCAACAAACAGCATTCTGATGTATATGTTCTTATGTCAAGGTGTATGAATACTGAGTGTTAGCCAGGGGATGTAGCATCCTCTGTGGATCTCTTGGAATACATACTGGTGAGGGTCCAGGCTGCAGTCCTTGTCCCTTTCACAGATAAGTTTCTTTTTTTTGTTTTCGTTTCAGGCAATAGCAGGTGATTTATGGATTCTGTTTTGTTTTGCCTTGGATTACTCAGGCAACAAACAAAGTAGCCACAGCTGTAATGAGAGGAGATTTTGGTCCTGAAAGGAAGTTCTGCAGATAGCACTCAGGGCTGAACATTTTTTGAACATCCTGCATGTTCTTTTTGCATAAACTGTGACTACAGTCATGGTCAACATTCTTCAACAATCAATCAGTGTCTGCTATGGCCCATGTAACCACAACATCTTAACTTTGATTCTGCATGAAATTTGTAAGCTACCCCAAACTTTTGACATGCAAAAAGCAAGTCAAAAGTTTGGGGTAGCTTACAAATTTCATTCTTTATTCAAAAAGAAAAGCAAGTTTTTAAAAAGAAATACCATTAAATATAATAACAACATTAAATTGATCATCATTACTATTTTAGCTGGAAATAGCTAATCTTTAATGGAATATCTTTATAGGTGTACAGAGGAACATCACCCTTCCGAAGAGGCGACTACAGGTTGTTGGCTGTTTAAGCAGAATAGCAAAGAAAAAGGCATTACTGAGACTGGCCAATAAAAGGAAAAGATTAAGATAAAGCAAAGAACACAGACATGGGACAAAGGAATACTGGACTAGGGGACAAATTTAAGTTAGAGTTAGAAAAACATTTTAAATAAAAAGATCTGGATATAATAGGATATAATGTGTTACTTCTGTGGCGTGTTATCCCCAATAATGATTATAATAATCCTCATCTTCTCCTAGATAAATATAAATGGATATATAAGCACATAATTGTATTGTCTAATGCATATTTTCCTAACCCCTTTGAATCAACCTATTTTTAATCTTTTAATCTTATCATGGGATTTGTTGACAAGGAAAACAGAATATAACCAGACTTATCCTTTTAGTTCAGCATAAAAGGACATGCCTGATATCATAGAGGACAAGTGCAGGTTAGACAGAAAACAGAGAGGCAGGCTGAGACCTTGCAGGTCAGAGGAGCAGAAGGCAGCAGGTCAGAATTAGACCTTGGTGGAGTTTGTACAGTAACTACCTCTTCTTCCCCGCACACCATGGACTTCAAATTCTGGTCCATTAGCCTGAGCTCCTCCTCCAGCTCCCTCACTCGCCTGTAGGTTAGTCCAGGAGGTCAGGGGTGAAGGGGGAGAGTGAGTACAGCAGCCACAAAAAATAACAAACAGTAACAACTTGCATACAGGCAGTGGTGGTGTATTCAGGCATTCCATTAGATAAAAACACACAGGAGAAAACAAAAACATCCTGAGGCCAGATGCATGAAACTGTTGATTGTGTAGCAAAGACAAAATATGAATAGAATAACATAACATTCTTTCTTCAGATTTATATATAGCTGTGTGTACGCCTTAAAATATAACTCATTGTGGGAACGGTTACGATCTTAACTTCCACTCCCATAATTAACGGCGTGTGGATGTAAAAGCGCCCATAACCATCTGTTTGCATATGAACTGTCATCGTTCCTCCACTCATGAGAAGAATGGCAAAGAAGAAAAAGTGACTGATTGTGTTTCATCAGCGAGGTACTCCAATGGCATCAGAACAGCTGTCAGTATACACAACTGTTACACACAGCTAAAGCACCAATACCACTAATTCATCATATACATTTGTAAAATATAATTCCGGTAACATCTCAATCGTCATTATCAAATGTCAGAGGGATCATCAATGATTCATCTACAGCTAATACTCAAACAGACTTTACAAACTGCTTCACAATTCAGCATCAAATTTAAACTATAATTAACAGGGAAGTAATGGTTATAATGTAAATACAAACTGATAAAGTTCAACACTCATACATTTCAAATTATGTGTATAATTGTGCCTCAGAGTCACAATTCACTGAATACTAGACTGCTAAATAATTACAGTACAGCACTGCATGGTCACATCTCTCACCTTTAGATTTCATGTCCACATCATCTTTTCACCTGCAGCTATCACTTTGTGAACCATACACCTGGTCTACTTTCTGTTTGAGGTGACTCACCACTCATTCTTCTTTCATAAATACCAGATAATTTAATAAATACCTGATCAATTAATACCAGATCATGAGAGAGGACAAGGCTTGCGCATGGTGTTTGTTCATAAACATTGTTTGTACATCTGGCCCCTGGTCTCTGTGATTAGTCTAGCAGTTTGTGATTCATACATGGCTTTATGGTGCTAGAGCACTAGTTCTAGTGATGAAATGATAAGGTCAATAGTCAATTAGTCAGTCATAAAAATGTTTTACAGCAACTTTAACTAGATTGTTTGCATTTTCTTCAGATGAGTCAGACTGTTAGTATGAACAGTCATGATATTATGGTAAAGTAAATGACAAGTGAATGTGTGTGATAACATGCTGTCAGAGTAGTGATCACATGATCTACAACAACATGAATTATGTACAGCGGCTCTTGTGTCGGTGTGAGTTTTCATGGTGCAAGGGTTGACTTACGCCTCAGCCACCTCAGCACGCTCCTCCGAGCGCTCCAGATCCCCTTCCAGGATCACCAGTTTACGTGCAACCTGCAAACATTCAGCACACACTCAAACCACTCCTTCAAACTAATAAAAGAAATATATTTTCTCACTACTACATACTATACTAATTGTGTATAGTATGCACTCTATTTGTGTATTGTGTGTACTGTATTGAAAACATGAACATTTTAAGTCTTAACTTAATACTAGTTCCTAAACTCATTACCCTCCACCCTCCACCAAATCTTAGGCTATTTTTACAATAACAGCTAGTATATTAAATTGAAAGAATTGGGTTATAACACTTTCAAACAAAATACATTTTGGTATTTTGATACTGGTATTACAATACTACTTATCGCCCACCTACAATGTAGTACCGAGTTCACCTAGCCCTAGCAACCCACACAAGGCTGGTTGGGTCAACAACCCACAAGTGGCCCTAAAGATTTTAGCTCAGTCCATAGGAACTTGGCTTGGGGACTTGAAGGTCGCTGGTTCGAGTCCCACTCGGACCAAAAAAAAGAATGATGCGGACTGGCAGTTGGAGAATGCTGGTTCACATCCTGGGCATTGCTGAGGTAATGTGAGTGGAAAAAAGAATTTCCCAATTTGGGATTAAAATAGTGTATAAAATAAAAAAAACGACTCTGTAAGTCCTGTGTCTGTGTCCCACACAGAGTTTAAAAGCCTGCAACTACCTGCCTCTCCAAGAAACTGAAACAAGTCCAATTGCCTACGATATAGCACTTAGAATTACCATGACCTGGATGACTGAGAACCTTCATCAACTTTTGGTGTTTTATTCCTATGACACAATGCAGCATAATGTTTTGAGCAAAATGTTTAGCACATTGCCATCTGTTTTGTGTTGGCCACAGCAGTCTTTACATGTGGATGTAATAATCTGATATACCATTTGTTGGATCTATGTTGACAAGACACCTCTACTTATGGGGAGAGAAAATAAGATTAAAAACATCTGCATAATTCTGGTTACTCGCAAATTTAAAATTTCGCATTTACATGTGTAAATTTGAGACAGTCTTGTAGACGTACAAGACTGTCTCAAATTTACACATTTGTACGTCTCATGATCTACAAATTGCATGCTGCTTTTAAGCAGAGGTGGAAAACAATGAAGCAATTGATGCCAAAAACTAATTTTGACCACAAATGGGCTTGAGCCTGCAAATTGCCACCCTCTGCCTGTCTTGTATGTTTATAATATCATGTAAGGACCGTGAAAAAACAGTGATTGTCTCACCTCTTCATATTTGCGGTCAGCCTCTTCAGCAATGTGTTTGGCCTCCTTCAGCTGCATCTCCTGGATTTCCATTTTCTCCTCGTCTTTTGATGCTCTGTTCTCTATGACCTTCATTCCTCTAAATGAGAAAAACAGACAACAATAAGCAGTCGGTTAGAAACTGCTTTGTATGTGTCATTCTATTCAGAATTCTCACTCTTCAGCTAACCCTACTATCCAACTCCATCAACATTAATGTGGGAGATTTGACTATGATTAAGTGCTAGATTTGAGGAACGTTTTAATTGTTTCTCATTAATTAATCATTTCAGTCATACTCAGTCTATAATGTACAATGTCTTCTTTGGCTTTGAGGGAGCTTCTGAAAGCATCCTCGTTGGCACCAAACAATTAAAATGGCAGGGTATGGCTGGTATCTGCTATGAATGGGCAGAGCTGCAGTGCCAGGGAATGATGTTGTTGTTTGCACAGATGTGATACAATTGTCAAGCCTGGACACTGTCAGTTGAACATTTATCAGGAACATCACACCTAACCCAACAGGAGGACCTTTTTAACAATAGATTGTGGACTTACCTGAAGATGCCGTACAGCTGCGCATCTCCCCGAAGTGCTTTAATATTTTACAGCTGATTAAATGCATCTGACTGCCTGCATGTAGTTCCTCCTTGCCTCTCTTTTGGATTTATTTATATATTTATATGTATTCAGTGCACAAGGCTTGTTCCATTGGTGAAGGTAGGCGAATGAAACAATGAGGGAGTGTTTTCTGGAAAGGAACTAAGCTGTTTTCATCCCCTATACATTTATTGCACTGGTTGTAGAGTTCACTAAAACCGGCAGCTTACGCCCTAGTTTAAATGAGTAAAGGCTGGTGGTGTTTAAATGTTATGTCTGGACAGGCAGAATCAGAATTTTGAAAACGATGAAACAGACACACTCGTATATCTGTATATAGTATATAGAATCACTGGCGAATGTGAACTCAGAGTATGTGTGATGACTTTGAATAATTGAGTTTGTACGTTGGTGGAATGGATGAAATATTGTTGTTTATTGTTTGTTTATATTGTATTTAGAAAGACACAAACAGACATTGATAAGACAGTGATAGAAAAGAGCCACCCAAGGGAGGTGCCCAGGAGGCATCCTAACAAGATGCCCCAACCACCTCAACTGGCTACTTCTGATTCAAAGGAGCAGAAGCTCTACTCCGAGCTCCCCACAAATGACCGAACTCTACACCATATTTCTAAGGCTGAGCCCAGCCACCCTATTGAGGAAACTCATTTCCGTCCACTTGTATCCATGATCTCCCTCTTTCGGTCACTAACCACAGCTCATGGCCATAGGTGAGGGTCAGAATGTAGATAGACTGGTAAACTCTGCTCAGCTCCCTCTTCACTACGATGGTCTGGAGCAGCACCCGCAGTACTGCGAATGCCGTACCAAACCTCCTGTCCATTACCAAACTCTATTTTCCCATGACTCTTGAACAAGGCCCCAAGATACTTGAACTCCTTTGCTTGGCAGGAGCTCTCCCCCAACCGGAGGGGGCAATCCACCATTTTCTGGCAGGGAACCATGGACTCAGACCTAGAGTTGCTTCATCCTGACCACTTCACACTTGGCAGCAAACCACCCCACTGCCTGCTGGAGGTCACGGGCCTAAGAAGCCAACAAAATCACGGCATCTGCAAAGAGCAGTGATTTTTTGAGGTTCACTTTACTCCCCATGGCTGCGCCTTGCATCCTGTCCATGAAAATCACCAACAGGATCGGAGACAAGGGACAACCCTATGAGGTCAAACAGTCTCTGTGAACAGGCTTGTCTTAGTGTCGAGTATACAGACACAGCTCTTACTTTGGTCATAAAGGGACTGGATAGCCTGTAGCAAAGAGCCTGGTACGCTATACTCCCGCAGTATCCCCAACAGTACTCCCCTTAGGACCTGGTCGTAGGCCTTCTAGTATCTACACATGTAGATACGTTGGGCAAACTCCCATGCCCCTCCCAGATAGGCCGCAAGTGTAAAAAGCTGCCTGAGCAGTGTAATACCCCGGTACTTGGAGCATACCCTCTGGTCCCCTTTCATAAAGATGGGAGCCACCACCCCAGTCTGCCACTCCAAAGGTACTGTTCCAAAACAACCACGAAAGCCCAAAAATGTTCTGAGCCTTCAGCATCTCAGGGCCAATCTTGTCCACCCCTGACACCTTCCCACTGGGGAGCTTCTTGACAACTTCAGTGACCTCTGCCAGTGATATGGACGAGTATTCCCCTGAGTCTTCAGACTCTGTCTCTACTTCAGAGGACGTGGATTCAGGAGCTCCTCAAAGTGCTCTTTTCCCCCACCCGAAAATAGTCCAGGTCAGCAGTTCTCCTTCCCTGCTAAGCACAGCCTAAGCACGGCCCTGATTTCCCTTCATGAGTCGTCGGATGGCTTACCCCGAACCTCCTTGAGGCGGACTGAAAGACCTTCTCCATAGCCATCCCAAACTTCTCCCACATCCAAGTTTTTGCTTCAGCAACCATCAAAGCTGCAGCCCGTTTGGCCTCCTTGTACCTCTCTGCCCCCTCATGAGACCGCTGGGCCAACCAAGCCAAGATGGCCTCCTTCTTCAATTTGTCGGCCTTCTTAGTTTGCCACGCCGACAGGCACCACTGACCTTCCAGCAGCTGCCTCTACAATGGAAGCTTTGAACATGGCCCATTCGGATTCTATGTCCCCAGCCTGCGAAGCCAGGGGTCAGTGCTGCCCAAAAAACATTGCACCTGACCTCATCTCACTCCCCTTGGGTGCTGAGTCCACAGGGGGGCTCTTTTTTCAAGAGATGGTCTATCAGCACAAATTAGAGCACTTAAATATGTTAAAAAAAAAAAAAGAAAGAAAGAAAGAAAGAAGCAAATCAAGCAGAGATGGTTAAACTAGATGTGACCAAAACCCAACAAGATTCAGGGCAAAATCAGCTCATTTCCTGCCCCCTCTACAAATAAATAAATTGTTAAATCAAGTAAATGCTTTTTTTTGTTTCCCCAGAAACCCTAAACATGAGGCAACTGCTTTCGTGTGATGTCAAAGCAATAGAAACATCTGAAAAGTTGAATCATTGGAAGGTAGCATACACATGAACTAAAACAACTTAAGGAGGTAATGAATAGATAACATCCCTTTTTTTAGTCTCTTTGGAAACTATAGGATACAGTGTTACGATTTTGGACGCATATGAAGCTCTTCACCTCTCGCTCTCATCTGCAGCTTTCTCAGCCTCTTCTAGCTTCTGCAGAGCAGTAGCCAGCCTCTCCTGAGCTCGGTCCAACTCTTCCTCCACCAGCTGGATACGCCTGTTTAAGGATGCCACTTCTGCCTCAGCCTGTAGGGACACAATGCACACATTGCAAAATGATTGCATGATAGACATACAATAACTGCTTTTATGGCAGAACAGTAGACAGAAATGTGGCAATATTTGAACCCATAACATATAGCAGTACAATTTCAGCTTTATTGATCTTTATTTAATTCTTAAAGCATTTAAATGAGAAATATAGCTATATTCATGAAACATGATCAATTAAGCCCAAGCTAACTGACTGCTAATTTGTGACTTCAGTCCAGGTCTCCCATCTGTACAGGTAAAATCAGCAATGTAATACATGGAACAAGACTGGAACTGAGATCACACTGATAGTGATTCATAGGTAGTTTATTATGTAATGTGAAGGTTTGGCTCTTTGAAGTGAAAGAAGAAACAAACAAAAAGAAAAGAAAAGAAAAGAAAAGAAAAGAAAAGAAAAGAAAAGAAAAGAATACAAGAATAAAGTATGCAAGTTATCTGTGTGTTGTTAGTATTTAGCCGTTGTCAAACACATTCATAGTAGTGTTAGATTAAAATACATAGTTTCTATATATGCAGTAGATTTTGAAAGAATATTCTTTCATTGTTTTGGTGAATTGGGTAACACTGTGGGAACATGAGGTACTGGTAGGAGGACAGGTGTAGGTCCAGCAGGCACCTGGTTGGTTTGGTTCTTAACTAGAGCAAGAGAGGTCTGCAGTTAACTTCTTTGGTATTTATTTGCTTGCTTGTTTTTAATTTAAGAAACCGTAAAAACAAAACTTTGCATGGACAGTTGACTCCTTCTGCCTGCATACATTGCATGCCCATGGTGGTCTAAAATACTGACTGGAATTCAAAATTCTAATCTATTTTAATGACACAAAAATATTATCTTTTCAAAAATGGCAACTATATTTTTCCACGTCTAGTTTGCATATTGTATATTGAAGCCTGTTTACGCAATACGTACTAATATGTATTTTGTAACATTCATTATATGTATTACTCGTTCTAGAATTGGTAGCTCTTAAGCTGTAGCCAAGTGTTACTGCTACTTACGGACAAACACAACACGATTGCATTTGCCTTCGCCTTACTGAGTGTTACTCAGAGTGAGTGTTACTGAGTGTTACTGAGTGTTACTCAGTAGAACACAGTAGTGTTATAGTAATACAAGTGCATTGATGAATTCCCGTAGTCTCCGGTGTGTCGGTGTGCAGATAGTTGTGAAGTGTGTTACCCTCTCCCTGGCCTGCCTCTCCATGTCCGCCTCCCCCTGCAGCAGCTCGGCGCGGTCCTCCGCCTCGTACGCTACTTGCTGCAGTGTTTGGATTTTCCTTCTCACAGCGTCTATGGATGTGAACGCCGCCATGCTACGAAGAATACACCTGCTTCTCTCAGGCGTCAACGAAGTCAGAGGTAGGAGTCGACGCATGACTCTTCCGGTCATAATTACAAAATAAAGCGAGTGTCGATAGCGTTGTTATTCTAAAATGACACGAAACATACATTGTACGGACCCTGGCAGGTTACAGGAGTAACGTTTTACACCATTCGTCTACATTAATTATAAATAGTAGTCAACTATTTTTCATTTGAAATGTATATTTTTCACTGAGCAAAAATCAGACCTCAAAAATAATAGATGATCTATAAGTAAAGTTGTTAATTTGGAGGCGTTTTTGTTGAATCCATTCACACCAACATGACCATATTAATATAGGCTCTGTGTGTGTTCAGTACAGCCGAGCCTAGAAGTTCTTTGTTCAGTCTCTGTGTGACTGAAATGTGCCTAATGATGAAGCCTGATTCTCCGAGCGCACTTTCATTTGCATTCTTGAATCACATATGTCCTTTCATTCCTTGTTCTGTGGACTGAAATTAAAAGGCATAGAAAAAGAGATGTTTTCCTTGTCATGTCATTATAGGCTACATTATAGAAGGTATAGGTCTACAGTGTTTCATATGACTAAGCCTACAGTTTAAAAAAATGTATTCCTATCTCATAATATATCAGACTGTGATCCTTTGTCTGCTCATCCCTGTGTCAAGACCATTCACTTATTTAAAAAGATCTCGGCTATTTAATTATTCTATATAGATTATTCATTTTTTAAAGTAACTAAAACTAGTGTGATAAGTATTAATTACTCTACGCAGACACTGATATTGTAAAGCAATATATTACTTCAAAATGAAGGTACCTATTAATATGTAATATGTAATAATGCATTTTGAACGTAATTTCACGAAGACTGGCTGTAAATATGCTGAGGACTGTCAAGAGATCTACAAATGGCCACATGGTGGCATTATTGGATACATGTTTCTATAAATGTAGCACTTCCTCATGAGGCACCTGTCTGTCATGGGTCATTTCTTTAGCATGTATAGTATTAAACATATTCAAGATTTGATGCACTCTCACATAGACTGCCATTGTGAAAATGTGTGACAATAAAGATTGACAGAGCAAACTGTTGAGTCATTTTTTTTGGGCCTGCTGCACAGTGTTGCTGCAATCACACTAAGTATACAGCACTGATGTTAATAAACAGCAATGCAATTTCTGAAGAAATTGTGGCAAAATTTCTGTCTGCTGAAGAGTAGCATGAGTAGAGTATGGAGAGTCGGAATAGATAGGAAATTGATAAAAGGTGTGAATTATATTCTATGCATTTAAAGGTGTTGAAATAAGAGTGTTAGTGTAAGATCATGGGCATTGGGAAGGTGATTCTGGAGAAAAATGGGTGATTGTTTTTTTAAGGTGACCTTAAAAATTCCAATTTCAACACCTTTACATTCCATTACATTTTGGAGGAAAATGTTGTACTTCGTACTCACTACATATATCAGATCATTTTAGTTACTAATTTGCAGATTTGCTGCAGCAGAGCCAAAGTAATTTATTAATTA
>OMLP01029334.1:0-10217 GCA_900302685.1 Spondyliosoma cantharus | reverse complement strand
ATTAGCAGTCCGACAAAAGTCCAATAATCAGAAAGAAGCTGAATATTAGATCTGATAATTGGGCAGTACGATAATCTGTTATACATACATGTAAACATACTGCATGATTTACTTTTAGTTTTATGTTCATTTTTTGCTAGAAAATTATTTAAGCACAGTTAATATCATATACTTTCAGACTTTGACTCAGTAAATACCAGTTGTATTGTATATGTATAAGTAATATTTTAACACTATATCTTTACTTTTACAACCTTTGGGTACTTTTAACAACATGGCTAAAAGTCAGAGGGGTTTATGAGTTCCGTTTACATGAGATGCTTCATGGCTTTGGAGCATTCAAGGGCTACTTTGGCTTAGGACACAACATTTAGCAAAGTTCACAAATATATTAATTACTAAAGTCCTCAGTTAACTAACAAATGCAATTTTGAAAATGAATTTGAATCATATCAGTTTTAATATATTTGAATTATTATTAAAATTATTTAAGTTATTTAAAAGATTATTGCTCAGACATTGATGACCGTAAATGGAATCTGACTTCTCAGTTACTTTTGCCATCATATCTCCAGCTGCATATATGTACAAATGTGTTTGTAAGTTCAAGTGACATGACTTGAAATGTGTCTGTGAAAAAATCTCAGTGTTCTGAGGGAGATATGTTCATGTTGAAGTTAACACCACCAACAGCAGCAGACTCCTGCGAGCATAAAATAATTTGTGATTTGCTCAAATTATTTTCCATCTTTGGTAAACTCACAGTAACACTGCACACAGGATGGTCCCACTGCTTTCAGGACAAATAAAGTATGTCCTCACTTTCACTGTAATGTGATGATATTTTGTACTATAAATGGTCATAAATACTATGACTCAGGACTGATTGAAACCTGATAAAATTTAAAATAAGGAGTCCTAGTTTTAGAGTTATTTAGAAAAAGAAGAGCCACTCTGAGCAAGGAAAGGACAAAGACTTGAGTCTTATTGAGGAGGTGGGGTTGACCTCATTGCTATGTGTTACATATTCTTTTAAAATGTGTGATTGGTTGATCAAAAAAAATAAAATAAAATGCACTTTTGTGATAATGGACATTGACATGGTCTAATAATGAACATTATTTTCTGTAATGAATATCTCTGTTGAGTAACTTGTAAGACACTCTAAAGAAGCCTAAGTAATGGTGGAAACAGACCAGGTTGCATAGTAGTAGCCTATTGACATGCTGATAGTTGTTTGCTTACATGTATACTTACTTAGTCTATTTGCTAACAAATGTAAAATCATATTTAAGTGAGCACAGGTGAGGAGTGTTTTAAAACAAGAGGGAGACTGGAGGCTTTGTGTGGTCACTTAATTAATGGAAAGTTGTGTTAGAAATCACTCTTGCAATAAAAAAAATGTAATGTAAAAGATCCATACCAATACACACAGTCTCACCACCTAGTTTTATACATTTGGAAACCTGCGTGGAAAGTGGCAAACCCCTGGGTAACATTTAGGGATCTATAAGGTTTTCTTGCATTGACTGCTCCATTGCAACTCAATGGCAACATTCAACAACAGTCCAATATCAGACAAGGCCTGAACAAGAATGGCATATTGGCAGAGTGAGTACAAAATGGAACTTCTTACTTTAAATGAGAAATAAACAACAAACACTGTCAGGGTTGTATAACTGGTCATGTCTCATGTCTCTCATCTTCTCCCAGTGTGTGTGTTTCTCTGTGTTGTTTGTTTGGCATGAATGTGGCTACATGCTCTCCGCTCCTGAGTTCATTTGTATTTGAATAATTGTTGAAACTTTTACCAAACAGTTAATTCCCCCCTCAGCATTTTCCCCTCCAACTCCTTGAGCCATGGTCAATTGCTGTAGCCTAAAGCAGCTTTGAAATTCACCCAGTCAACTTTGCTAAATTTGTGGAGTAAGCTTTTGACCACCCTATGATCTAGAGATGCAGCTAAATGACTACCTAACCTCTGTCGGGGACAGTGGTGTGTAGTGTTGGGTTCAGGATTCTTCCAGCTGAAAATGGATGGAATGTTGAGGACACCAACAATCAAAGAACCACAGATCCCACTCCTCCTCAGACATCAAGCTTGTGTTCCTCGCCAACTCACAGGTCATCCAATACAGCCATACAGAATGAAGAGACTGTGCAGCAGAGTCCAGTTAGTCTCACTCCTGTGGAGCGGTTTAGGTGAATGAGAGCTGGTGCGTGCCTCTGTTGAGGTGCAGGGGGTCACTTTCTTGCTGCTTGTCCATCTCAACCATCCACAGGCAAAGCTCATCAGTAGCAGTGTTGGTACTGGTGGACAAATCAAACTCACCTCTTAATCCCCTGCGTAGAATGCAGATTCAAGCCTATTTTAGCGTTGATTGATTTGGATGGAAACCAAACAAGGTTTTTTTCTCTGCCACCTCATCAGCCTTAAAACTGCATCATCGAGCTGTTAACTGATGCCACCTTGCCCTCTAGCCACCTTGACAACCTGACCTGACCGGAGAAAGGCAGAGTGTAAAAACCACCCACTTGTTGTTACTGTTTTTTCTATTGTACTATAATTCTATCTTATCTTAAAATACATCACTGAGTCACTATCTACAGGTATAATAATCCATTATTTTTCCTTTCTTTGTGGCCAAAAAAATACAAGTCTCTTTGACTTTTCTCTTTGACTCTTTTGACCTTGCATTAATTATCAAGGTGTAAACAACATTATTATGAGAAAAGCTACCTGCCACCTACAATCAGTAATGTTTTTGAGCCCTTGCAGGAGACTACCATGTTTTTATTATATTGGACCTGAGGAATTCTTACTGTCTGGTACAGAACCAAGAGAAAGACGAATGGATGACTGGATGCTTTAAATGTCCCGCTTGGCCATGTTGATTACGATTGGTTATGATGAAAACAAACAGACATGAGCAGAAAACCAAGTGTTTTTCTGCTGGTTATTTAGGGGTATTGCAGTTTGGGTCGTATATATGCGCATTTGCATGAGCTTTATGAACCATTTGTTAGGAATTATCAATTCAAAGTGTGAAAAAGTCCCTATACCATAAGCCTGTTGCATGCGTCAACATATCTCCTTTCCAGCTTTTTAGATCCAGACAGGGATGCCCAGCCTCACCACTTATCATTAGCACTTGAGCCCCTTGCCTGAGCAATCATGGCAAGCCAAAACGTAACTAGTATCACACTTTTCAATAATGATTTTAAAACTAACCTTATACAAATGATATTTTAATGAGCAGATCCTTCAGATATTGGCTTACATGTCATGGATACCTGACCTTAAGTCCTATAGTGTGGAAGTCACAGGGGATGAAATATCTCGGAATAAACATCAGATCTCCATGATAGCATTTTTTAATAGAATGGCCCAGAGCTCTTGAAGTAGCACTTAAAATGAACATACTCCCCAAATTAGCCGTCATTTTTTATGCAATTCCATTCAAATTCTTTCAGAAATGGTTTTTCCTTGTTTTTTTGATTTCTTGATCATACAGATGCAGGTAGCTTGAAATGGCTGGAGCTAAATGAAATTTAAAAAAAAACAAGCTACCCTAAAGTCCTTCTTGTGTATTGAAACCTTTTCCATTCTGTTTCATGCACACGTCTTAGAATTAAACTTCTGTCTAATGACATATAGCAAAATTAAAGTATTCGGTAATATAGCTGGGCCAGATAATTAAGGATGGACCTGGATGCTGAAATTGAAATTAATTGAAATATTTAAACTAAAATAAATCTATTTTGAGCAATTAAACACTTTACACACAGCACTGGCCTTGGTAATAAAGAAATGACTGATGTTAATTAACAGATACAGTCACTGGCAGTGGAACTGTCTCCAAACTATAGATTATTCTGCCATACTTTTACAACACTTGATTCAATAAGTCTCTCTTGATCTGATCACAACTACAGTGGTGTGAACACCCTAAGACGCATTGAGAACGCATGTGAGATCAGATCACTCAAACCACATGGTGGTCGAGCCGCATGTGACCACATTCTATTAGCAGTGTGAACCCACATGTACTCTGGATCGCACTGAAGGACCACCTACTCAACTGATGTCCTCTGTGAAACACGAAGAAGAAGAAGACACAACAACAGGCAGAATGTATTACTGTCTGATTTCCATGTGGTTCACTGTAATGTAAATGACATGTTTGGGCTCTCTTAACCTGCCAGTATTAGCAGCAGATGTTTGTGAACACACTGTCTATTTATGCTAACCATTGAGCTAGTAATAACAATATCTCCAGATTCCATTAAAACTTGCTTGTTTTAATAGTTAACTTAATCAGGTTTGCAACAGCTACGGCAAATTCAAAATCCTTTGTGTCTTCAAATTTCAACATTAAATGCAATACATTAAATTGTTAAAAGACATCTTACCTGCAAGCATTTTACAGATGTGTGAACACACTGTTTCAACTGATTTCACAATTTACATTTCATTGATGGTAAAGTGTCACATTTTAGAAACTCAGTAAACAGTTGTCAATATAGATGTCAAATTCTATATGTCCCTGGACTTCCTTAAAAATGTGTTCAGTCTTGTTAGTTGTGTAGTTAGGAGAAACTCTCCAAACTTTGTAAAAGGCTGTCTGTGTCTACGGCAAATGTATAATTATTTGGGCCTCTTTGTGTTCTTGTGAATGGATACTGATAGCAAACAAAACAGATTCTTTGAAAGAACTACACCAGTTCTTCAAGATCGGGCAGTGGTAGCCACTCTCTTAGAGTTTAATCATGTTTGAACAAAAGGCCATGATGACAATTATAAAGGCATATGTGGGCGTACAATCCTGAAAAGATTTGTGTTTAGAATGGCTTTTTGATATTCTCAGTTTCAATTGTGGCCTTGTCAGTGTATCTGCATATTGTTTTGTTGTATTTTAAGTAAATATGAATAGTCTGTGCATATTTAAAACACAGGGAGCTAAGACTAAATGTACAACTTTGCAGTAAAACAAGTTCAACAGTTTGAGTAGTGATATATGAAACATTTCAGAGTAACAGCATTTGCAGTCAACAATACGACACCTGTGTTATTTGTGTGAGAGGTCAGATGTCACCGGACTGAGTACAATAGGTTAATGTGGTCTCAATATTGCTGTCTGCAGTAATTCGACAACTGGCATCAGCTCCCATCACTTACATCTGTTGCTTTTTTCTCTGCTTGCTCCAGCTTCTCCTGGGCATCCTTCAGCGACTCTGAGTATTTGTCCAGCTCATCCTCCACTCCTTTCAGCTTCTTCTGCAGACCCAGCAGCTCTTCCTCCAGCTACAGGCCAAGTAGACCAACACAGTGCACATACACAGAAACAGAATATATCAGATAGTTGGAAAATGGTCTTTGACACATATGTCCACAAAGAATGAATCCTCTCATTTAACCTAATTGTATCATATATTTTGTCATTGTAATTTGTGTACTACATAGTTTTGTTGGCCTGTTCTGTACATGTAACAACTACTGCATGTCTGTCTGTTCTGGGAGACGTATCCCTCCTCTGGCTCTTCTTGAGGTTTCTTCCATTTGTTTTTCCCTGCTACAAGTTGTTTTTTTTCTGGGGACCATTTCCTTATTCGAATTGATGGTGTAATGACAGAGAATATTATTCACTGTACAGATTGTATGGGCAGCTGTAGCTCAGCAGGTAGAATGAATTCTTATTTAAAGGACAAAACATCTGATTTGTGTGACAAGTCAGTCTTTTCAATATCAAGCCATCTTTCAACATAATCTTTCCTTACCTTACCAATGAGTACTGTATCATTCAGATCAACAGCGGATGGGTGAAATAATACATCTTCAGTGAGGACAATATTAATGACACTGCCTGCAGTGATTCCCCAGCTGGCAGAACAATGAGTCTGTCTCTTCATTAAGAAAGAGGCTGTGCACATAAACGCACAAGGGAAGTATCTTAACTTAGTTGATTATTGTAACAAGTCTTGTAACAAGCTGACAGGGTTGGTCAGGATATAAAGTAAATTAATTTTCTTTATGCGGTTACATACAGTGGAATAAAGCAGCTGTCCTCCAGATAAATCCTGAGCTCCATCAGAGCAGTCAAAAAAATGTGTACTTCATAATCTAAAAGTTTAATTCCGAGCATGTTCAAAATTAATCCTCTGTCCTATTAAGTTTTATAACTGAAATTTTGGTTTTGCTGCTTAAATGTGCCATGATATTCACTGTGGGGACAATACTGTATGCGTTGAAACATATAATACATACATACACACAATACTGAAAGCAGGCTCTCTAATCATTAAAGCAGAGTGTAGGTGCATCTTACTATGTGAATAAAGCTCGGTAAATTTACTGGGTAAACTTTAAATTACCTCTGTACTCTTCTCTGTCTAAGACCTGTGACTTACCAGCTATGCTCCGCCATGTGGTTGCTTTTTAATGTACCTAGGGTTTTGACAAATTTAGGGAAAACTGCATTTTATTCTATGCGCCTTGGTCATGGAATAACATAACATGCAAAGAGATGAGATCTGAAATTAGACATATTTATATCCAATTTAAAGGTGCAATATGTAAGAATCACTGTTTACAACATAAAAAAAATGATCAACAGAATGTGAAAAAATAAGTTTTTATGTTGACAGCCACGTATTGCTGCAGAGAAACCTACTGAAGACAGCATGCTAACTGCAGTTATATAGCTAACTGAGCTTACTACCTAATGGCAGCTACAGTTAGCAGCAGTCAGTGATAACGATGGTAATGTGCTGACCCCTATTGGTTTGGAGGATTAATTTGCAAGGGGCCAACTCTTAAATATTGTGCCTAATTGCATCATTAGGAATGTGGTGAAGGAAGCATGTTGTTGTTTTTCCTGAGAAGCCACGGTGGTTGAATACTGTTCTCCTGAAATTAATCATGCTTTAGTTGGCACAATTATTGTGCGAGATTAAATGAAAAACATTGGCAATTAATATTTTGCAGATACATTCAGCTATTCAGTATAAATGTAATGCAGCAAGTGCTTGTTTTCAGCCAAAAGTTGTCATTTTCATGCCCAGCGCCCACGTTGTGTAAATAGCAAATGTACTTGTACCCATCTGTGTGACCTTGTGCGTGTTGGTCTTAAAATTAGATGTGGCCAGGTGCATTGTTGGTGGATTGCTATATTGAGGCAGCAGAAAGTAACTGCTCCATAGACCAACAGAAAGCTGGTGTAAAGTCAATGGCGCATTAGATAGTAAGATGAGCCTGCACAGGTGGATTCACAACACGCATACACTCTGATTTAATGATTAGAAGGGCTGTTTTTTTAAATGTTTCCATGAAACTGCATGTCACTGCACTTAGCAGCAAGACTAAAAGAAGAGGAAGAATCCTTTTTTATCACATACACTCATACAATGTAAATTGTAGTGAGACGTATTCTCTGCATTTAACTTATCCTGGAGGAGCAATGGGCAGTCAATGTATGGCACAAGGGGATCACCTCCAAATCTAAGCCAGTGCCTTAGTCAATGGCAATGCTGTGCTGTAGTTATAAACTTGACAGGGAAGAGAAAACTCTCCAGAGGAAAAATAAATAAACTTATAACATATTGGTGCATTCGCTGAAATGCAGCCAAACACAGTGGATGATGAGACAGAGGATTGTGAGACAGCGGAGTCAGGCGGCCCAACAGCCAAGGACCACAGGCCTGATCCTCAGTGGAGGTGTAGGCACACCTGACTTTAACAGAGAATGGGACATGGCACAAAACACACCCATTAATTAGGACACTAAATACAACATGTGCCTTACTTTGTTCCCAGGTTATGCCATTTAACAAGCAACAGGGGGTTGAACACACCCTAAATGACATTGTGCCATGCACTTTAGACCATGTGATACAGATCATTACGCTTCTAATGTTTCTGGTAACCTATTGACCTTTGCTCTGGTACCAAAATCAGGCAAGTTAATTTCATAGAAACTTTTGTCCCCGACTGGCATAGAGCCCTCAAGGACTTAATATAAGAATTAATAGTTAAATGTGAGATTGTCACTAACATTTGACCAAAATTCCATCACCATTCCAATATTTGCCCTTTTCAGTTCTATCAAATATACAGTGGAGCGGACCCATATGTGTTGTGACCCCCCTCTTGTTCACAATGAGATGAGACTCTTCCCTTTGGTCTTTTATTATCCAATGACTCATTACCAAAGATTTAGCAAGTTGTTATTTGAAACAACTGCTTCAAGGACTATAAAAAGCTGAGAGTAAATGACAGTGATGTGGCCCTACCACAATGTCCCCGGGACAAATGTCCTTTCTATATCACTTCTGACAGTCTCTCCGAGCCTGTAGCCATGTAAGGCCTCTCAGTCACAAATAGCCTAGAGCCATCCTAATCCTGCAGTAGGCATTGTGGCAACTCCCAAACCAACAGCCTTGACTGTCTTTCTCTGAGGAGCAACAATTCAAAGAAGGTGGGGGTCTTTAGAGGGTACACAGAAATAGACATGGCCATATTCAAAGCTCATATGCAGAGAGAAGTTATTGTGCAAGCATTGTAATGGTTCCAAGCTGGGATCCTCTGGGAACAAATGCTATGCACTGTAAATAGATGCATTGTTGAGGGTTTCTACTAGGGTTCAGGGCTGGGCCGTTAAACGATGCCATGGTCCATGCCGTAAAGCAGCAGTTGTTGCAATTTGTGACATGCTGGAGGGAAAATCAAAGGAAGTTTATTGCTGCTTAGTGCGCTATAGTTACAGCTCTAAGTCCTGTTTATTTTCTTATTAACCTGGATCAGTTAGGTGAAGCCATGACACTCAGTTACATTGGTGGCAGGTGTGCTTTTCTTCTGCTAGTCACTGTTAGTGTGTTTCTTTTTTTTCATGCTGTTATTATCCCAGATAGCAAAAATGTTGTGGCCCAGATCTGGCCCACACTGTGTACCATTTGGAATGATAGCACTTGGGTGGTTCACTCCCGTTTGCCAGATGTGAGCCACAAGCAGGCCATACCATGGCCACATGTCAGCCAAGAGCGGACCAAATGAACTAGCCCCAAATCACAGCGATATCCTGGTTTCAAGGTATATTGTGATATAAAAAATATGTTTTCGTATTTATATTAAGTTTCATGTCCATCAGAAATTATGATTATTATCATATGAAATTATAAATTATTATTTTATTGTTTAAAGTTTGTGTTTGTTCAACTAAAAATCCTTTTTTGGGGGGGTTATTGCAACTGATAAAAGTAGTATTATACCGTAAAAGTGATTAGGTGAAACTGTCATATTTTCTGAGAAGGTTATCATACCTTGAAAATCTCATACTGTTTGCACCATAATTGTGATCTATCCATTGATTGCTACCTGATCTTGTCAGTTACACTGTGGGGACACACAGGAGAGACACGTGCCATCAATAAAAGAACATCACAATGTTGTTAAGCTGAAACAATAAGCTTTTACTAACTTCTCAGTTCACAGCAGGAAACTGTTGCTGGATTTAGCAGGCAGGATTTAGCGTTCAGCAAATATTGCATGAACTGGATGGTGATGTTCGCTGGTTGGTCAGAATATGGCTTTATCCAAATGTCCACCTCAGACTTACTTACTGAGCTGTCACAGTCTTCAGTCATATGATATGTTCCTTGACAAATTCACCATTATCATATCTTGTGTGACTAGAGTAAGACCTCAATTGTTTCCAGGCAAATCAGGTTTTTAATTTTTTTAATTCCCTTTTTTATTGCTGAAATACATAAAGGTTCATATGCTACCATATCACATTTTATGTGACAATTTACAACATGAGATTGGAGTATAATTAAGATTATATAAACTGCTACACTGAACAGTTTTTGTCATGATCTATTTCCATCTCCATTGCACTAGTTAACTGTTTAAAAAACACACACACACATTCAGCCCTGTGTCTTCAAATGATGCCATTCTGTGCAGTCAAGACAACAATGTGATTTCACGGAATCTGATTGGCAAGAATGAGAATGGTAAAGTTCAGTGCAGCGCTTTTGTGTTGTGCTGTGCTGTTCATTTACCCAGTAATATCAACTACTTGAAAAAGTTATCTGTACTTAACTTGCCAAACACTGACTGTGGAAGTGTTGTCATTTCAGTTATTATTGATCCAGTAGAGAAGTAATTCAAGTACATTTCAAGTAATTTGTCTCAAGAAAATGAGGGGATCACAGATAGA